>JAECUM010094971.1:0-5000 GCA_016617855.1 Megalonaias nervosa | reverse complement strand
TTAATTTTCTAATAATGATTTTTTTCCCCACAATAATGCACCAAGCCCCATTTCTCAAAAAGCCAAAAAACAAATAATGCAGTTTCTAGTTCTATTGATGAGTTTATGTGATTCTCTCTCTCTCTCTCTCTCTCTCTCTCTCTCTCTCTCTCTCTCTCTTATTGTAGACTTTAAGATGTTACCAATGCTTTAAACGTCTCTTTAAAATAATGTTTCAACCTGTGGAATTAGTGTCCGTAACTACAGTGTTGGAAGTATGGGTCTGAACTGAAATATATTTGGAAGAATTTACTTACAAAATTTATAATCAGGTTAACAAGAAAAGTTTGTTTGGGGTAGGTGAGAATTTATTTTAACCGTGGGGTAATTGTCCTTTCTTCCCTAAAGGTTCTTTCTTCATAAAATAATAATAATAATAATAATAATAATAATAATAATAATAATAATGGCGACAATGACGGCAGCGAATAATAAGCGACAATGACGGCAGCGAATAATAAGTAACAAAGTCACCTATAACTTTTAGCACAAGCGTTTTTATCAATAACCTGCTGCAATGGTTTGTCCGGTTATTGTGGATTCTTGTTAACAAATTTTATTCAGAATTTGCTGCATTAATGCACATTTGTATTTCGTGTATTTTTAGTTGTTTTCGGACTATCAGTTTATAGTAGTAGTAGTAGTAGTAGTAGTAGTAGTAGTGGAAGTAGTAGTAGTAGTATAATTATAAGACAACTACATCAGTTTATCTTCCTACAACACCATATCGACTACAAATTTGCTACTATAATCCGATTTTTTAAAACTACACCATTAAGGATCACCAAGGCCACTACTAATATTAATGTTAATTCTACTACTGCTGCTGCTGCTGCTGTTACTACTACTACTACTAGTAATAATAATAATAATAATAATAATAATAATAATACCAACAAAATTAATAATAACACGATGATGGTCAATGATGTCATGGCAAAAATCCCTTATAATGGAACCGGATACCAATCTTGAAACAGGAACATGACTGGAGACATATCCATACAACATAGGGCGATAATATAGTGTAATTTGTGAACACCTAATTCAAAGCGTAAAGGCAGAAGTTGGTAAATTTTGCTAAACAGAGAAAATCGAACTTGACCTAAGTCGTATTAAATTAAGGCTTTATGCTAACTTTTGTGTTATTAAGGCAGTCCATGAAAAGGTGATATGACCGGATAGGACATTTTACACGGATTTGACGTATGGACATGTATACGTTAAGTATACCTTATATAAATATGCCAGAGATATGCAAAAACTCACCCTTTATGACATCCACATACAATCTTCAGTTTATTCCAGAACTTGTCATTCACCATTGAGTACAGATAGAAATTGACGGAGTAGTTGGAATATTGCATCAAATAGGTTATTGTCCATACAAAATCAAGAATTGCCACATTGTGCTTATCGATATCTTCGTATTGATGTCTTCTGTATGAGTCCACGATGAAATACACAGACACAGGGACAGTGGCAACGAGAAAATAAAATGTGCTTACTAACAGCATTTTAGTTAGTTTGAGGCTGTCACGTTGCGTACGACGGAAAATGACGTCAGGCATCATACTTTCACGGCCCCTCTGAATACTTCTCAAGGCTCGAACCAGTAGAACGTTACATATAAACATTATGACAAATGGTGCGGCTGATAAAAATGCAAAATCTACATATACGAACACAAATTCCTCAAAATTGTGGTATTCGGACGTAAGTGAGTCACACTCCCCCTTATTTATACCATTTGTCCAAAAGAAATGGAGATCCACGCTGATCAGTACAAATAATAACATAATAAGGGACACATACGCACGCCGATAGGTTACGATACGTATGAACTGTAGTGGAAGATAGGTCTTGATAACACGTTCGATACAAACGAACACCAGTATCCATGATGAATATTGCATTGAGAGATAAATAACAAATAAATTAATTTTGCAACCAAAGTCAGACAGTGTTCTTATATCCAGATCGAATGTGTTTAGAATCCAGTACCTTGATAATCCTGTAACCAAGACCACACTGTCTGTAATTGCGAGAACAAACAGAAAAAATAGGGTAGGCCTTTTGGAAACCCCAATTTTCCTGAAAACCAGAATTGTTAGTAAATTTCCAGTCAGTCCGAAAGCGAGAATAACGACTGAAATTATCTTCCATAGCCATTTTCTAGCCTCGTCCAAATTTTCATCTGAGGAATCTGTCATCGAGTTATTTTTCACTAGCTCCGTAGAGTAAAAAGTATCGAGAGTAGAAGTGTCCGATGTTGTAGAAGTTTTCCAAAATGTGGTGTGATTCATGGTAATACAGCCTAGTCTGTAGGGTGCTCTTGTGATTACCCTCTTTTCTGCTACTGAGTCTGGAAATGGAGTTGTTAAACATTGATCGAAACTGTCTTTTAAGCATCGTATGAGCCTGTCTCGGATTTCCAACTGTTCACTCAGCATCATATTGGTTCTAAGCCATTCAAAAGAGAGACAAAGAATGATGTCAGAGCTCACGGTTAGTCCCACTGGTAACGTAAAGCTAATCTGACGATAGGAGGCAGTTGAAATATTCATGATCACATGGGGATAATTTCTTACACAGAATACACCTTTCATAAATTTTTGTGTAATTTATGTACAACACAAAGCGACCAGTTTGCGCATCACAAACAACAGGACACGGGTTGTTAAACCCTACCTCACTTCACCGAAGTCCGAGCATTCGTTATTATCTTACTGACCTCGATATAATATCAGTTTGTTTTTTTAGATGGCCAGTAAATTATTTGGAGTAAAAATTATGTGTGCTGAATTAATTTCATGAATAAAATGAACTGATCCATAGGCGATGAGAAAGTTACTTTTGTATTCGTAGACAGTGTTTCAGTGGTTCTTGCATTGATCATTAAAATACAATTTAATACCATATGAAAGTAAGCACAAACACGAACACACATCACAATGGTTGAAGAGAAAGTACAAAATATATCATAAACCTATTCTTCTTTGGATGAGATCGATAGTGGGAGGGGGCAGGGTTGGGGAGGTTAGGTGTACTGACCATGATCAAAGGCAGTAAATCATGTAGTAATTAAAATTCTTATACTTGTATAAAATATATGTAATGTAATACCTGTAGAAAGGAGATCCTACTTTGACTAAACCGAAATTTTCAATCTTATTTAAAACAAAAAAAAAATCATGACAAGGCAGACTTGCAATTTTCCATTCTAACCCTATAAGTTTAATTTTATCACAGTTTATAGGTGATATATACTAACGGACCAATTCATCTGAGATAATGACCGAACTAAGAAAATCACACGTATGTATGTAAATCAGTCTTGAGAAATACACACAAGTCGGCTGAACATTTCCAAATACCGTCGTATTTAGACAGTTAGTTACACCTCACCTCACCCCTTAGTCGATAGATAAGAAAAGTGATAACGTTCCCCATATAGGACGTTATAAAGATACATTGTAATCAGTAGCGTCACTAAGGGGGGTGGGGGGAGGGTGCGGGGCGGGGGTGCAGACCGCACCGGGTGACACCATCAGAGGGGGTGAAACAAAAATGATTGTCTATAAAAAAAAAAAAAAAAAAAAAATTAATTTTTATGTAGGAAGAAGGTTCATGGGGGTGACACCATCAGTTAATCAGGTACCGCACTTGACTGTCTATAAAATTTTTGAATTTTTGTGCAGGAAGGAGGTCCATGGGGGGGACACCAACCCTAGTGACTCCACTGATTGTAATTGTAACATTGTATCCAGGCCCGGCGCGTGGTGTTTTTCTTGTGTGTGCGATGAATGTTTGGCGCCTTTCCAGGCGCCTTTCCAAAATATTTTTTTCGAATAAATTGCGAATAAAACGAACAGGAAATGAAAAGGCACCTGTGTGCATCGCGCATTTCGCACACGCAACCAGCCAGGTCTGATTGTATCTTTATTCCTCTCAGGCAGATTCTTTCATAGATCTGGTGTAAAGACCACATCTTACAAGGATATGTAATTACTCGACTCAGTCTTTATTTTGCATGTATTAGTAAGACTCAATCGACTGAACACTACAGGAGACTGTTATTTTCCCTCACTATAAGTTACTTCCGTGTTGATGTACATACATATATACATGGAGAAATAGACACAACGACTGATGGAAGGAGAGGCGAACAGACAGACCAGCACATTGCAAGAGTTGAAACTCATTCATGCCTGTTATGCTTAAAATGCACCACTAAATAAATGTTTCCAGATTAGCATCAGTATTATTATCGAACAAAACGCGTAAGAGGTTTAGTTCGACAGATTTCTTGACATAGTGAAGTGTACAATATAGAGATTGCATCAAAAACGACTTCTGATGTGCAGTGTCATTTACAAATGTGAATACCAACATTTTCTTAATCCAGCAATACAACTATTTGTTCGAACGAGCAAACACCTTATATAGAATTCACTACCAAACGGTAAAATTATTTTTGAAAATGAATATGATAACTATCTTGAACGTCCTCCTGGGCACGCTATGCATTTTTTAAATTGATAGTCAGACCAACAGACGGTTAAATCTATTGAGATGTACATAGCATTCTTAAATCGCCTTCAGCACACTGAGAAATTGTGTGGGGCAGACAGACAGATAATAGATCGATAGATAGATACATGGGCGCCAGCAGCATGGGTCAAGGGGTGGTCACGTGACCCCCCCAATCATATTGCAAATATATATATATATATATATATATATATATATATAGCATATATACTCATATACTTATATATATATATATATATATATATATATATATTCTGACAAGTTTAATCATGCAAATGAAGCTGAAAATATGTCACAAGATTCTGTTCAAAACTCTTAATAGCTATTAGCTTTAGTTTCAGACTGCTTGTTATAATAACGTGACTGACTGCCCCTCCCCCGAAAAAATCCTGACCCCCCTGCAAAAA
>JAECUM010094966.1:0-11534 GCA_016617855.1 Megalonaias nervosa | reverse complement strand
CCTCCTCTCCCTCCTCTCTCTCTCTCTCTCTCTCTCTCTCTCTCTCTCTCTCTCTCTCTCTCTCTCCAACCTCTTAGGGTCAACCAATATTCCATTCTTTCTGCGTCCGATATAGTCTATCGAAATTCAACTGAACTAGATATGTTCATTTGAATTTATGTTCTCTCTAGCTGCTTTAGCATTCCTAATGAGACCATGATTGAAACAGACCTATCAGATACTAATACTCTCCCGCTGTGGCTATAAATTTATCAGCTGAACTATGCCAGTCGACACACGTTCTTCGATTCTCGTTTGAAGAGAATTCACTTAATTACACAAGAATTAATAGACTATGCTTCTTGTACTAACTAGAGATCAACTGACAAACATTTCCAGACATAGAAAAATCAATTCTCATCATACGTCATTTAAGACAAATAAATTAATTCTCACAATGCGTGTCAGAAGAAATGCATGAAATCTGTATGATATATGATTTCTATTACATACAAAACAATTAAATCTGAACTCATTCATACAAACGAAATATTGTATCTTACAATACATGAACCCTATGACATGCACGATTATTTCTGAACTCAAGGAAAACTTGAAGCATGAATTTAAAGCTAATGAATTCAACAAATAATTACAAACGTACATCAATAAACACATTGTATGTAATTGAGACTAACCTTGCTTTCCAGAGTCCTCGCTCGTTTATGATCACAGAATTCCATCTGACTCTTCTCTGACTCTGTGTCTCTAAAAGTTCCAGACCCTCTGTCCCTTGGACGATTTGTTTAACGAGAAAAATTACTTATTATTTTCCCTCGGAGTCCCTGGGCAGAAAAGCTACGAATATCTAATATCGCGAAGAAGACTACATTAAAAGCCTGAATTCAGTCTGGGAGCACCCTCCTCGTTTAGTTTAATCAATCAGGATTACTTCTTTAACCGCCAAATTTTTTTTATCCCTCCCATCGAAGTTGAATAATCCTGTCTAGTCCACCTTTATTAATAACTGTTTGGGAAAGCACCACTTTATGACACCTGTTTTAAATGGCCCACGACTTCCTAAAATTTCCCCTGGTTGGTCTCAACTCTTGATATTTTACCGCTATTGACCTTGCGTCAGCATTGCACCATATCTAGCTCTAACCGTTAACAGAGCGAGTCTTACTTAAAATCCAATTCATGCTCCAAGAAGAACAGATACCATCTGTCGCAATAAACAATTTATGGCGAGTCTAACCCATACGTCAAACTTGACGTTATAGTGTCGCGCTGACCCCAACAGAATGTACAGCGAAATTATCTCTACAAAAGTTTGTACCCTTCAATACAGCGAGCCATGAAAACTCTATTGATTAATGCATCATTCCTTCTTCCCGGACTAATGTATCTTTCGCAGCGTTGGTACGAATTAATATTCTAACCCTTATGTTGAAATTGTACCTAATCTTTATTACGTGCATTTGCGCCAGAAAATGTCGTACTTGTTCAGTCCCCTGTCAACCCTCAGTTTGTGGCATGGAATGGTCTCGTACCTTCGAAACTATTTACATTTTGCGCCAAAAAGCTAGCAAAACACATCCTAGTTCATTGTGGCGAATTAAATTAAGATTTTCTTCCTGGATATTTTCTTTCGAAAGCTACAAATTAGGACAACATTGTTTGTATGTCGCACCTACTAAATGGAAAGGCGAAAAAGCAGCTAAAATAAACAAACAAAAATACCGGCATTTGGTTCATCTTCTCTCTAAAAAATGCAAAACGACCGACACCAGGATGTGCATAATACAGATTTAAAGTATTGTTCTAGTTATCTGTTTGATCAACATTTAGACCTTACCGTAAATACTATGGTTGCTGTTACTTACAATTTCCCCATCAAACTCCTATTTTCACGAAAATAGAGCCATTGTTATTAAATGAGCTATTATAGTCTGTCTAACTGAAAACAAATGGATAATAACTGGTCAGGGTGCATCCAGTTCATTTTTGCTCGAAACGAAAACAAATTGATGTTTTGCTTGAGTGGATTAGTGGATACAATTTAACACGGCTTCTTCCTTATGAGAAAAGTACTTAATGTTTAGCGGATCAGAGAGAGAGAGAGAGAGAGAGAGAGAGAGAGTGGTTTTCATACAATAGCGTGAGAGTAAGGCGATAGTGATCAACTTTTACATCAAGAGTTTGAAGGATCGATTGTAGAACTGATGTTCAGTTAGGACTGGCTACATTGTTTAAAACTAGTTTTCTACCAATCGTTGTATATGCAGAAATAGCAGTAACACAGGAATTCTGTGTAATATATTTCAGTCAATGATCTTTGGATTACGTCTCTGTCTATCAATATAATGTATTTCAAGCAATGATCCTTGGATCATACCGGTGTCTATATATTTAATATATCTCAAGCAATGATCCCTGGATAACGCGTGTGTCTACGTATGTAAGGTACGTCAAGCAATGATCCTTGGAAATGATTACTGGATCACGCGTGTGCCTATATATATATATATATATATATATATATATATATATATATATATATATATATATATATATATATATATATATATATATATATATATATATATATATATCATCCTTTGATCACAGTGTATGTGTCTATAGTCTATATAAGTACAGTATTTCAAGCAATGATCCCTGGGTTATGTCTGCATCTATATATTTAATGTATTTTCAAGCAATTTGCCCTGGATCGCTTGCGTGTCTATACATGTAATGCATTTCAAGCAATAAGCATTAGATCATGTGTGTGTCTGTATGTATAATGTATTTAAAGGAATTCTCCCTACATCACGTGGGTGTATAAATACATAATGTATTTCCTCCAATGATCTCTGGATAACGTGCGTTTCTATATATGTTATGTCTTTCAAGCAATGATCCCTGGTATTTCAAGAATGGTCCAATAATAACGTCAGTGTCTATATATCTACTATATTTCAAGCTATGATGCCTGGAATACGTCTTTGTCAATATATGTAATTTATTTCAATCTGTTACGTCCTAGAGGCTTAAACTATGTAACAAGACAAGGTCAAACACAACAAGCATTCAATTGTCCAAAATATAAATTAATTTCCCCAAAAAATAAAATCAAAGAATGTGAAAGTATTAAAAATTACCTGCGGAATGGTATGAATTCCTGTATTTCCTAAATGTACTATAAATTTCACATTAATCTGGAAACGATCCAAAGGTATTCCGAGTGAAGGTTCTAATGTGTTTATGTGCTAGCACCAATGAAGAAACGCTCTTCTATTTATACAAATATTTGACTTCAAGGTAATCCAGCGAAAATTAAATGTCACTAAAGTCCTTGAATGGTCAAATAATCCAAAGAAATTATTAAATAGCAAAGTCCTTGAATGTTTCCACAATAATCTAACAAGGTATGATCTGTTTCGAATAAATTATTTTCCACTCTGCAATTTCAAACAACTAATTATAAATAAATCAAATTTCCTCTCCGACTCTTAAAATGTTGAGCATAAATAAAGAATGATTTTGCGGTGCTTTAATTCTCATATATAGTCATCTAATGCGTATAAAATTAACAAATCTGAGTCACTAGAAAAGATTCCCGAACATTCAAATCATTTTATTGTGAAATATCATAACAGTCAAGGTATATTTTTTAGGGCTACATTATATATCTGCAGAACAAATGTTCTCCTAGGATCATGCTATGTTGACGTGACCTCCATTCAACCAATTCGTTGACCTACTTGGATGAAAATAATTCTTGACATATACTTGGCAATTCACTTTGATTTATGAATGAAAATTTCACAACGTATTGTTCATATACGCTACACACGCTACGAGACCTCACCTTGTAAGCGCGCTCTATAGTGTAAGAATTTCCATTCATATTCAAATTGTGATTAAACCAAATGACTAAAATAGAAACCATATTATAGTTTATATTTATGATTTTTTAAAAAAAACAACAATATATATATATATATATATATATATATATATATATATATATATATATATATATATATATATATATATATATCTATATATATAAGTAGTAAAACAATGATCCTTGGATCACGTGCGTGCGCCTATATATGTAATGTATTTCAAGCAATTATCCCTGTATTACTTCTATATCTATGTATTTAATGTATTTCAAGTATTGATCCTGATCACACGTGTATCTATATATGGAATGTTTTTCAAGCAATCATCATTGGATATTGTGTGCGTCTGTAAATGTGATGTATTTTAAATAATGATCCTTTGATATTGTGTGTTTCTATAAATGTAATGTATTCCAAGCAATCATCCTTGGATATCGTGTGTGTCTATATATGTAATGTATTTCAACCAATGATCCACGGATACCGTGTGTGTCTATATAGACCGTATTCATGTGACGTCATCAGTTTTGGCGTGCGCCATATTGGATTACAACGCCATATGTATGGCAACACTACTAGTACGTTTCTTTCTTGTAAGTTTGGTTCAGCCACAGGATGACGTCATCAGCCGTTATTTGTACTATCCGAACTTTAACTACATATTTCTGTTCTGGAAATTTATATAAAAATTATCAAATGATACAGTCTGAAATAAAAAAACAAGTTAAACATTTTATCTTGTAAAATTAGTTTAATGACGTTATTTAGCCCGTGGTAGAAATGGGCTACTTCCTGCAATGAGTTCTGTTTGACAGGGTTTGTGACCGTAATGGTGAAAATAAAGGTTAATTCGCCGGATTGGATTCATGCGATGGTCGTCCGAGAGTGATGCGTTGGTACGTTACTGCTTTTGAATGGATATGTGTAGTTTTTCAGTCTTCTTGCGATTCTGAAGCGATAAAAGACGCGTGAGAAAAGTCGAATCGAGCGGAGGGTTGTGGTCACGCTTGCACTCCTTGTGTTAATTTATAATACCGATAAGGTGATTTCATGTTGTCAGAAATTTCGTCTTGCTTTATTGATAAAACGTCAGACTCGTGTGGTTCAGCAACAATGGTAAACTTTTGTGCCGTGTTCGTGTGTGGGAATCTTGCTGACCGTGAGAAAGACTTGTCATACTTCAGACGTCCCACAGTACGGCAGAAACATGGCGAACAGACATTACAGTTGTCGGAGGAAAGACAGCGCATGTGGCTTTCAAATATTGGACGTTCGGACATAAAGATCAGCAATTTTCCGTGCACACGTGTATGTTCAGTCCATTTTGTGAGTGGTAAGTTAAAATGAACTGTGGAAATTTTTGTTATTCATATAGTAATATATCAAGACAGCGGTTCCAACCCCACTCCCTTCGATTTGCTTTGTTCTCAATCAAGTTGATAAGTAATTGAAATCAGCATCACTAGATTTTGGCTACTGATAATCCTAACTTATCTTAGTCTTAGGCTGTTGAATATCTGTTTACAAAATATATCACTCTTCTTTGTTAGAATAAGTATGTATATTTGTCTGTAGGTATACAGCCTTGCATGTAATTAATGTGTATGTACATTTGAACATTTTGTATGTTTATAGTTTGTAAATGACAAGCCACTGTTTCTTAATATGTAAATGCAAACCGTCACTAAATCAAATCTGTCCATGTCTGCCAGCAGCATCTTGATAAATTTTAATGATGTTAACCTTTTGTGTTATATTATAAATGGGATGTAATTGTAGATTGAAGCCCATGAGATTGCAATATGTTTTCATATTTAGGTGATATATGTATTTGTAGATACACAAGCTTAAACAAAGAACTGAATGGTATACTAACTGTGTTACCAAATCACAAATAAAAGACTGTTAACATAGTATTATTTTCATTTTCAAATTTTAATATAGTGTGAATTGCTTTGCAGGTAAACCTGCTGACCTGTGTGACAAGGCAAATGTTGACTGGGTACCAACCTTGAAGCTAGGTCATGTCAAAGTCTTGCCATCTCCATCAGCTGCCACTGACAGATACAACAGAGTATTGGGTCGCATTAAGAAACGGAAGAGACTTGATGTTGCTGAAACCCTTGTATCGCTCCAGGACATATTGGTTGATGAGCAAACATGTGAGACAGACGATTCTGTGGATCACAACACAAGGGAGATCCACACCGATATAAAAGGTCATAATCTGGAGTCAATTCAACAAGAGTTGAGAAGACTGACTGTGAAAAACATGGAGCTGAAGTCAGAAATAGCCAGCCGTAAGATGACCACAGAGAGTTTGAAGGGAGATGATGACAAAGTCAACAATCTGACTGGTTTGCCCACGCGCCACATTTTAATGCAAGTCTTTTCGCTTTTTTCTTCATACTTGACAGAGACTCATTTATCAACCTTGACAAAGTTCCAACAACTGATGCTAACATTAATGAAGCTACGACTCAATGTCCACAATGAATTTCTTGGGATAATATTCCAGTGTGCACAGCCAACAGTGTCCAGAACATTTTTGAATACTCTTCATGTGCTGTCTCGTTTACAGCCTCTTATCAGATGGCCTGAGAGATAGGAGATCAAGAAGACTATGCCCATGGAATTCAGGCGTTACCTGAATGGTAAAGTTGTAGTAATTATCGACTGTTTTGAAGTCTTCATTGAAACCCCTTCAAATGCAGAAGCCAAAGCTCTGAACTGGTCTTCATACAAACATCATCCTAGTTAAAGTTTTGTTTGGTGTAACTCCACAAGGGACCATCTCTTTCCTTTCCCAAGCATGGTGCGGCAGAGTGAGCGACAAGTTAATCACAGAAAATAGCGGTCTTCTAAATAAACTGCTACCTGGAGATATTTTTGTTATGGCAGATCGAGGTTTTGATGTAAAAAAAACAGCATAGGAGTTAAGATGGCCTCTGTCAAAACGCCAACTTTTATTAAAGGAAAAAAGCAAATACCAGCTTTAGAGCTAGAGGAGTCGAGAAAATTAGCTCACCTTCGCATTCATGTTGAACGAGTCATAGGACTAATGCGACTAAAGTATACTTTTTTGTCTGGAACTGTGCCTATTGACCATTTGCGGACCACTGATGACAAAAAGTTGACAACTATTGATAAAGTTGCCATGGTGTGTGCTGTATTAACAAACTTGTCACCAAATATATTATCATTTGATGAAAAGTGATTATGCTATTGTCTAGGAATGTAGTTATGTGGGATGTTGATGTATATAGAAATAGGGAGGGAGGTTTATTAATCTGGAATACATGAGAGAGAGAGGGGGCATAAAGTTCCTATGGCTGGTAAATGTAATGATTAAGTGTATGTGTGTGAGAAATTGTAACTGGAGAGTGAGAAAAGATGTGGTATAAATAGAACAAAAAGTATTTAAGAAATTGTGTTCAGCTAAGGGCAATTTCTGATGCAACTGCAATATTCTAGCAATAAATGCAATTCAAGTTATCTATTGACATTTACTGTCTTCCTTGAAATAGTGCACAGAGAGAGAGAGAGAGAGAGAGAGAGAGAGAGAGAGAGAGAGAGAGAGAGAGAGAGAGAGAGAGAGAGAGGAGGAGGATGAGTGTGTGTATATTACTTTTCTATTTTTCATGCACACAGCAACTTCTCTAACCCATCTAGAAGTAAATAGATTGTATGTATCAAGGCTTTACCAGGCTTTCATTACATCTAAAGTGTAGGTGCTCTTAGCATCAATCAGAAAATTTACTATATCTGGGTACTGAATGCATGGGAATAAGACCTCCGTAGTACTCCACCCTGACTTTGGTATTTGATAGGGATTTAAGTAATCTATCAGAAAGCATTTACTTAAATATCTTTGCTTCGATGTACTGTCTAAAGTGTCGATATATCTCTGATTTTCTTTGATTTTCACTGGCTTCGACATTGTTATATACTCCACGTCTGATTGGCAACCACAACTGTCGACCTCCGCTTGTAATCCAATATGGCGGCGCGCTAATGCGTGCACATAAAATTCTGACGTCACTGAATACGATCTATATGCAATGTATTTCAACAAATGATCCACGGATACCGTGTGGATCTATATATGTAATGTATTTCAACCAATGATGCAAGGATACCGTGAGTGTCTATATATGTAACGTATTTCAAACAGTGATCCACGGATCCCGTGTTGTGTTAAAATTGCTCTTTGTTTCTCTAGGTAACACATAAAGAGAACCGTAGGGATTTCCGGTAGCAAGTCTTAACATATTTAAAAAAAAAAACTTTTTTTCCTTGTTGATTTTCTGTGTGTGGGGGGGGGGGAGACGGCCATCCTCTGTTTCAGCTCTCGAAACATCTATTCTTTTCTTTAATCAAGTTAGTACCAAACAAAGCAACGCAATCTAAAATTACATCGCTTTCGTCACGATTTATACTCAGGTAATGTTGATTATGGAAAATGGAGTTTTTAAAGCCCCGAGTTACTTTCGTTTTTGCAGAAATAAAGAAAATGAAGAATAACACTCCTTACAGTAAACTCACGTTAAACAAAATCTTCGTTCAACGTTTTAATTGAACTTAAGTTTGGAAGGAAGGATATGATTTGTTTTAAAAACCTGACATAAAACCGTTCTTTCAAATAATCAAGATATTCGATTTCAACGACGTTCAAATATTCAGTTTAGAATTAAGAGGTGCCACCCCTTAATTCAGCCAAAGAAATCTCTCGTAATTCTGATCTTTTTCCGGAGTGATCCAAAAGTAATGTGTTACATTCGACAAATTCCGTTAGGCTAAAAAAGGTGTGTTTCCTCTTGTACTAGTTTTAAAATTAGGGTAACTATTTTTTAACATTATATATATATATATATATATATATATATATATATATATATATATATACATATATATATATATATATATATATATAATTAGTTAGTTAGTTAGTTAGTTAGTTAGTTAGTTAGTTAGTTACGTATATGTATTTAATTACTTGTGTGTTAGTTTAAAAAAAAATTTATTTTATTTTTGTTTCATTACATTTTATTGTAATGATTATTTTCACGGGACTTGACTATTTTCGAAAAATTCAGTTTTATCTTTTGACCTGATAAACACGCAGTCTATAACTCAGTTATATTTTTAGTTAACCTAGTTCTTTACCTTGGTTCCGATTTTGTAGACATTGAATGAAAATGATTGGCTATTACCAAGGTCATGTTCGGCCCACGTGTTAGCTAAGTTATAAACAGCCTTTCTTTTTTATTTATTTTCAGCGTGAGAATCTGATTCTTAGATAGGGCTATTCAAAACTACGTGCGAAATGGCTTTTTTTTTTTACTGCGCTGTTCAAATTAGTGATCACGTAGCGCCGTCACGTGAGCCACTATGTGATCTAAAATCGTGGGTTAAAACAGCCATTTTCTAGTAGATTTATGAGTCCTATTTTTACACCGTTAGAGCTCAAGGTGTTTTTATTGTTGATGCCAGTTTGTTTTGATGTTCGGCTATTTTTTGGGATTTAATAATTTATGTTCTCTGGAAAACTACACAAGTGCTTCTCTTTATAAAAAATCTGGGGCAAAGACATTTGGTGGAAATTTATTCTGGAAATCTAAACGGGAACATTATAAATTGTGATTCAACGAGAAACTGTTGCCATCAGTACAACGACCTCATCTGACGTCATATCCTTCCATTCTGAAACTTCATCGAGATTCGAACCTGGATTCAATTAGAACTGTTTCGTGATAGGACTTATATTTTCCAGTTCTATGATTAACCGTGAGTCCTTTTTCATATTTATATCTTGTTTTCTAGGGAAATAAATTATTTTGTTAAAATTTACAAAGCTTGTTGACTTCGCTCTTTTCTTTTGTTACTTTTGTACGAGCAACACGTAAGAAGAGAAAATTGGGGTTCTCGTCTTCGGATATAGGAATTTTGGCTACAGTATTTCAGAAAATTGTTTCTTGAAATTTAAATTCCCCTGGTTTTAAATCCCAAGTACTATTTTACCTATTGTTTGAAATCATTAGTGAAAACAACAGGCTTTTTTCACAATGTCATTAAAAGTGGAAACATTTCTTTCTAGTCCTACTCAGAAGCAGTTGGATAGTTTGAAAAAAGATGAGTTGCTTGACCTTGCCAGAAAATATGATCTTTCTGAAGCAAAATCTTCCTTAACGAAACAAGGAATTAAAAACATTTTGATTCAGTATTTCGTAGAGAAGAATGTTTCGATAAAAGTGTTTTCGCTTCGGTCAGCAAGTCTGTATCAGACTGAGATAAAAGTAAAATAATTAAAACTGAAATGCAAGATGGAATTAGAGTTAAGGAAGCTGGAGCTTCAGAAAGATAAAGAGGAGAAACAAATGCAGCTGCAATTAGAAAAGTAGCAGCTGCAGTTGCAATTTGAGAAAGAGGAGAGAGAGAGAGAGAGAGAGAGAGAGAGAGAGAGAGAGAGAGAGAGAGAGAGAGAGAGAGAGAGAGAGGAAAGAGAGAAAGATAAACAAATGCAATTGGAGTTACTGAAAGAACAAATGCAATTACAAAAGAACAAATGCACGTACAGATGCAAAAAGAGAAGGATGGAAAGGAACTTCAGATTAAAATGAAAGAACTGGAGCTGGCAAGTGAAAAGCACGATCCCACTTCACATACAAATTCAAGTTTCGATATTACAAGAAATATCAGGTTAGTGCCCCCTTTTAGAGAAAAAGAAGTAGACAAATATTTTCCTCGTTTTTAAAAAGTTGCCGAAAATTTGAAATGACCAAGGGAGCATTGGACTTAATTACTACAATGTGTACTAATTGGTAAAGCTAGAGATATATATCATTCAATGTCAATTCATCTAAGTGCTTACTATGATGTAGTTAAGGAATTCGTTTTAAAGCGTTATGCGTTTGTCCCTGAGGCTTATCGGCAAAATTTCAGAAACTATAAAAAAGAAGCTGGACAAACTTATGTCGAATTTGCAAGAGAAAAAGACCAGTTATTTAAGAGATGGTGCTTAGCCGAGAAAGTTGAACATGATTATGAAAGTCTCGAACAAGTTGAATTACTTGAAGAGTTGAAGAACTGTGTTCCTAATGACATTAAGACTCATCTGGAAGAGCATGAGGTCGAAACCTTGGAAAATGCTGCTCTTGCTGCTGACACGTATTCCTTAACTCATAAAGTTCCTGTTGTAAGTAAGGCTTTCACTCAACAGTCTACCGGTTGAAAGGTATTTCAGCTTAATACGACTCCTTCTAAAACTTAATCTGGCACGATTTTTAAAAATCAAGCTTCTGATAAACTTGATTCAAAATCCTTATATCTTCCTACGTGTACCTATTGCAAGAAAAAAGGACACGTCATTTCTGATTGTTTCAAATTCAAATATAGGCATCAGAATCAAGATAGACCTATCCCAAATGCTTTTATTTCTAAGAGGTCAAGGTCACGCTCATGTATTGAAAGCAATACATTTGTTGGGTCTAATAAACCCCAGTCTGATTTTATTATGGAGAATTATGAACCATTCATGTCGAAGGGTTCTATATTACTTTTGGGTGATTTGGCCAATCCTATCCCTATTAAACTTTTAAGGGATACAGGAGCTTCTCAGAGTCTTTTAGTTTCAGGTATTTT
>JAECUM010094965.1:0-15575 GCA_016617855.1 Megalonaias nervosa | reverse complement strand
TTACGATTGTGCGACGGAAAAGTTTCCATGCTGAATAGGTACGGCCAGTATCGTTAAAGTTTTTGGAGACATTTGCAGGAGATTTTCACTCAGCTCGCCCTTCATTAATATGTCGCCGAATGACACCAAAAAAAACCCTTCCGCGATGCGTAATGCAATATATGCCTTTATCTAATTTGCTATTCAAACTTTTTATGGAAACTATTTACATTTTAGCATTGAATAAAGCCTTTATGATGACAATATTTAATCTTTTATAGACCATATTTAATTGCGACGCATACAGACCAAAACCTGTTGTAATTGTCTCTTCAAATGTTATGTTATAGCAAGGGAGATAACCTGTTAGGATGCGAGGTTGTTTTAAAGTCAAATGCAGCCATAAGCATCCGACAACAGCTGTTATTCTACATTGCCAGCAACACGAAAACAACACAGACTGTTTAAAATGCATACCTCATTACCATCGTCTAACCGAACATTTTCAAAATGTTCTAAGTCCTGGAAGAAAACAAAAATGCCCTATCAGCCATTAGTAACTTAATGCCAATAAAATCTGAGCTGTGAATCAAGTCAGGAGTCATTACATTTATTTATTTATGCTAGACATAAGTAAAGATCAATTTCTAGCTTAAATTCTAACAAATACTACCAAAGTATTTACCTTATATCCAAGACAACACCAGCGTTGCAACCACATGTCTGGACTATGTAAATATCTTCAGAACATCAACTTAGATATGAACTTCAGACTGTGTTGGGTCTGTTTTTAATTCTAACTGGGCGAGAGTCAAATAAATATTGCTGTCTTCAAATTTAATACTTCGCCGACTTATAGTCTCTCTTCGTGCGGATGAGAAACGCTTGTTAAGACCACGCAATATATAATCGATTTTGACGCAACAGGTGTTATTGTATAATTTTCTTGCGGAAAAGTAAGAAATTTTATACTGCAGATATGGATTAAAATGAACACAAAATACAGTATTAAAATATTTTCATAAACATGTGACATTTATACCTTACCAGTAAATTGAGAAATATTACTTCTAATGTCAGCTTGAATCCGATTCAAAATAACTGAAAACTAAGCATTAAAACATTTAGTGCCGTTTTTTATAATTCCCTGTAATAATTGCTGATGGCATTGTGTCCAAATTTAAACAGAAAAAACAATGATAGCAAACGACTTTTAAAAATATGTAACATAACATTTATGTCCCCTAAGATATTTTTATGTTATCATGTTGTCTGGTCGGACAAGCCTCTCTACACGTGGGTGGCTGTTGATGTATTCTTTACTTAACATTTCGTTGTAGTTTTACTAGTCATTGGATGGCTGTTTCATTTCCGCAGAAAACAGCAACGTTCTAATCCAAAATGGTGTATTAATACAATGTTGTAAGTTGGTTTAACGTATAGTGCAAAACCTACTACAAATAGTGCAGACTCGAAACGTTTGTCGCCAAATAGGATGGCAGGTAAGGGTCTATGTTGTTCGCATACTCCTCACAGTGTGTCACCACCTTGGATGGGATAAATCCGCTGTCACAACGCTGTAAATGTACTTGGACAATTTCGCATCGATTAAACCATATAATGCTTTCATAGCTGCATTTTACTTAACTTAAACTGCATTTGTAGCAGTCTTTTCCTTGCAATTAATTTAGTACATTTTGCTTAATACGCAGTCTCCGTCCGACCGACTCTGACTTCGCTCGGTGAGAGATTCGCCATACGAGGGTCTGAAGAAAGTATTGGCTTGGTCGATATTAGGACCTCATAATGAACATGGCGTCAAACAGACATTAGTCTTGTATACAACAAAATTGTTCTTACCACATTCGTTCTTATAGAAAATTTATTTTTCTTTATCTTGGAGGTGTGAATTTGCATGCTTTGCACTAACTGTTAAATTTAGTTTTACAATAGTCAACGCTTATAGCGCCGTCTAGCGCCCCATAATTTCGGGCAGCTAGTTTTTGTTTCTTGTTCGTTTTTGTCCGCAGATCCTAGACGTTCGGAACATCCTTGTATCTTTCGCATGCGAGTAAAATAAATTCGACTCTTTGAAAGGGACTATAAAATAACCATTGTGTCACTTCCCAAATTGGTAGGTTTTTGGCGGCCGAACATCTAGCTAGATGTGCAAAGAACATATTATTATAAAATGACAGGTGTATAAAATAACACTCCACGACGTTTCACCGATCAATGAAATAATTGAAGAATTCCGCCGGTTTCAAAAACCTGAACTAATGCTAACGTTGCTGTTATGGATGACACGCCATCTAGTTATTGCGACGCCATGAAGTTATTAAGATGCAACAACAACCACGGGCTTGAGGGTAATTCAAAATGACCATTATTCACATTGGAGATTTTCTCTAGCATGCGATGGAAAAGGCTGGAGATGCTCTGAATGGGGTCTTGATTTGGCTTTCCATTTTATAGCGATAAAAGCCGAAGTGAGCCCGGTAACCCAGGCTAGCATTTTACCTCGCTGACAACTGCACCACACTTCTGGTACTCGGGAGATTGCAGATAACTATCATCTTTGATCTTAGCAACATTACAGAATCTCTGTGCTTTATTTCCCATGATATACATCGCCAATCTGAAGCTTCTAATCGATTAATGGTGTTCAGTTTCCAAACAAGCCGTTATGGGAATGACGCCACTGTTGTGTAAATGGCATCATTCACTAACCAATCTGCAGACGCATATTTTACACTTACTAACAACCAATGATACTGGCTTGCCAGTTTAGACCGGGTACCAGCGAATAATTTTATAAGAGCCTCGTATGGCTAACTTCTCATAGATCTATGTGAGAATCTAGTTGAACGAAATTACCTACAACATAGGTGGAGAAAGTCAGAAATGTTTAATTGCAGTTATGAAACACTGGGCTGACGATGTTGAAATGTCATTAAGGTATATGAAAATGTATATGTAAATAAAGATCCGGTCAACTTACTCGTATTCTACTGTGCACAGACGATATACATAACTTAAGATGACCCAGTGTTAAAACAGCCATAAGAGTAGCGATATATTCAAAAGGGTGTGAGTTGTGAGGAGCGTACACAGTTCGTTTTATTGATGACTTTAAGTGAACGACATAGAAAATCATCTGCCGTTATATTTTATGGCAGCACGTTTAGGTCTTTGTTGACTGGTCCCCCGTCTTATATAATACTAGTCAAGCTAACGTTGAACACGATACAAATCATTATGTCTTTGCTGTAGCAGTAAGGTGCGCGCTTCAAAACAAATAATTATGATTCATACTTTTCTGTCTCATGTTCCGACAAACTATACTTATTTCTCAAACAAGTATTATTATGAACTACACTCTATAATTTTGACAACTGTTGCTCCCAAAATATTCACTAGTAACAATTATTTATTAATTATGGAATTAACCAATAAATTTAACAAAATCATACGAATATTGGACACTTGCAGTTTCGAAGGAATCATATTTGCAAAATAAAGAGAAAATTGGAACATGAAAATATTGTATGTGTATCGAGAATGCGCACTACAGAAGATTCTGCATTACTGATATTCTGTGTTATCAGAGAAATTCTGCAGATTTTAAAAAATTATCATATCTCGGCAATTACTTTCAGCAAAAACGAAGATCTTGTTACACATATTAATGATCAAGAACCTGGTGATTTTCAGTTTATCCAGGATAAAGCACAGCTGATCAATTAAAGAATAGCTGAAATGTAATATGTATGTATGTATGTATGTATGTATGTAGGTGTGTGTGTGTGTGTGTTTGTGTGTGCGTGCGTGCGTGTGAAAGGCTCTTCATTGCCCAAGAATCAAAGGAAAAATTTTCTTTTGGTCTTGAAGAAGAATGATGGTACGCAGAACCTCAAAATACACGATAGGCGTAGTTATGAAGTTATGAGACTTTTAAAAAAGTATAATCTCATTTCATCTCCTTGTCAAACCCTTTCCCGTACGGTCCTTTGAAGTCCAGTGTCATACAAAATACACGAACATATTATCATTGTAAAAAAAATTTCAGTGACTTATTTTCGACACCAATCTTCTTGCGAAGTGTTTTTCTTTCAAGTGAGTTCATTCTTCCTTATATCTCCGCTGATCGGATAGATTATGAGAAGCAAACATTATATGCAATGCACCCGTGGTTGATATCAGGACAACTATAAAAACTTGCAGTGATTATACGAATATTCATACCTTGAGATCTGATGCCCCTCCTCCCGTAGATGTAGTGACCTTCTTCGTCGTGACCTTTGACCCATCCGGCTTGATGACTGTCTCTTCTGTGATTGTCTTAGTGACAGCATTTGGACCGCTCCCCTCCGTAACAGTGTATGTCTTTGTGGTCCGCCTTTCAGTTCCGCTTCCACCAGAACTGGATGAGGAATCCCGAAATCCGCTCTTGAAATCGTCAAATCGACTAGAAAATGGACTTTGACGTCCTCCAGAAGGTTTATCTACCGTCAATCCGCCAGAACTACTAGCAGCTAAATAAGAAAGTAAATTACAACCCTTAACTTGGAATGCATCTGACTGAGAGCATTCAGAAAATATTTAATTTTTGTTAATACCTCACAAATGAACGATGTATTGAAGCACACTGAATGTAGATACCATATATGTCCTTGCGATGATTACTGACTACAAATTTCCACCCTTCATATTTTTCTTTACCTCAGCCCTCCTCTCATTTCGTCCCTGACCCTTTCTCGTTAAAGAAAGAAACCAGATCGTCAGCGATCTACATCCGTGCCTTGACTTTCATCACCAGGGTCTTGCTTCAGATTTGCACATATCGGGTAATTGCGGTCATTGACATTATTATGTATCACTACACTAACTGAACCAATCTGCGTAAGAAAATCATTTGCTAAAAAGCGAAGACCTGCACTGATTAGAAAGCAACAAGTAGAAAAAAAACTTGCGCATGATAAACTGAATAAGCACGTGTACTACACCTTCCAGTAATTTAACTCAGATGTAATTATTCCATAAACTGCAACAAATTTTATGACATTTTTTTATGTTGTGTCCAATTAGTGTCTAACATAAATAAGATAGTCTTGGTGCATCTGTACTTATAATGGATGCACTGGATTTCATCAGGAATGTAGATGGTAGGGACTGTGTAACGAACTCATTTAGTAAAATGATGCCGATTATGGTCTAAGAGATCATAAAGATAAAAAAAAAAAAACCCATCAGTTACGAATCAATTACACAAGACAATTAAAAAGTGTTAAGTTATAACGTGAAAAGTGTCTTCATAAACACACATGGTAATAACAGTATACATATATCACACTAGCCCAAATAGTTCTTTTAAAATATTTAACTCTGACATTTGTATCTGTAAAATAATATAAGACACCAATAATTAACCAGATTGAAAGTAAACTAGTTTCTCTGTCACACACACACACACACACACACACACACACACACACACACACACACACACCTCTACCTGGTTTTGCTGGAAGAATAATTTTGCCATCTTTAGGTGGCAGGACGTTCTTGGCGAATTCCCCCACCCTGTTACCAGCAGGACGATAGCTGGCGACGACAACTATCTTCCCATCTTTTGCCTGGGCCTTGCCAATACCTATCTCCTTGCTGTCAACCCAAACCACCTGAGTGAAATGACCTAAGAAAGTAGAAGAGTCCCTTAAAATGTATTTGATAGCTGTATGTTTATTCTAGCCACAATCATCAAAGTTTCAATCTATATGACAAAGGTGAGTCTTGTACAAATTAATGGAACCGATTTGCTGAATGTATATTAAGACATATCACAGTTTAATATTTTGCTTTGATGTATTGTAAACGTGATTTGACGAAATGCCCATTGATAATTAAGCAATGTAGAAAGATTGCTGACCATATGTAGAAAACAGTCCAGTCTGATGAATAAGTGAACTGAACGAATGAACATAAGAAGAAGACGAAAGAGATGAAAGAAAATGTACTTTGAGTGAGATGGGAATCAAAATGATGTGGACGCTGTTCTATTTTTGAACCTCGATGTACGTGAGTCATCCTTAGATTATTTAAACTTAAAACGGGGAGCTATGAACGTTGGCGGCATTGGCCAAGATGGGCTGGATTCAATTTACTGATATCATACAAATTTTACTCAGGAAGTGTCAAGTGAAACTTTCACCATTTACTGCTATTAACGAATCACCCCGAAAGCTGGCGAAGAAAGAAACATACAGCAGTGGTGTGATTTGATCTAATATAACAACTTTAATATGTAAACTATTTACTTTTTTGAAAATGGGTTTAAGTCAAAATGGTTTTGTTAAAATGATCGATAGATACAAATAGTCTTAAGAACAGTTACACCTACAATCAACATAGCACCAATCAGAAATACAACCTGGTCATCGTTTCTGTCTATACCAAAGTGGGCTGAAGAGATCACTTAAGACAAAATATTGTACGTAAAGGTGACCTTAGTCCAGTTTTGACATAATGAAGGTTGACAGTGTTTGTTTACTAATTTAAACAATTACCGTAAAAAATGGAAAATTTATGTAAATCCTCCTAAAAAAGGCAATGATTTTGAGATGCAGACGTCAATTCACAAAAGTTTCAAATTTCCATGGCAGTAAACATTATTCATCATTGTGTTTTTTACTTAGGTTTAATTTTGGATTATAGTAGAAGGTACATGTTGAACAAAATAAACTTGCAAAAGAAGGCACGAAGACAATTCATTGAGTCCTCACGTTACTTCATGGTTTAAGCATGAAAACAAATCAAAAGTCTGTTTATTTGACTTAATGGCTATGTTAGTTTTTATATTTAGGAGGGGTATGTGGGGTTTTCTTATCGTGCAAATGATGTCATAAAACATAAAAACTACAAATATAAAATAATGAAAACTGATTTAAACTTTGAGAAATATTTAACTTGTATTATGCTGGATAAAATACAAGCAGGCCATAAATAAATTTAGATATATATCTCATCAACTTGAAAATGATACCGGAGAGTTTGAGAACATATATATGAATTTCAGAGTCTGTAGCTGTACATTATAAATCAAATCGAAAAACTGGATAAGAATTGCATACCATAATGAAATAATTTATGCTACACGTACATCAAAAAGTGTTAAAATTATATCACTGGGGCTACTATACACTGGTTATTTTGTGAAATCATGACAATGTAATTTCTGCCGAATATATACACATGCAACAAGAAAACTGCATTTTAACAAAAGATAAAATAAATTTAAAACTTGCTTAGTTTTGGTCAACATGGAGCTACATGGAGAAAGATTATGATTACTCAGTAATGGAACAAACCTGAAGATAGGGTGTGCGGTTCACCTCCGAACTGATGCATTTTGACTTCGCTGTACCACTGATCTGTCACCTCCTGACCTGCAAAATGTAGACAAACCTGTTGTACATGCTCAAACTAGAAATCTCTGCAGAATTGTAACTGTTTTGGTTTCACCGCACGTAAATGAAAAGCGTTATAAATATAGACTTTCTTGGGGTACCCTGTTCGTTAATGTTGCCGTGAGGTGCTCAGCACCCTATTCTGCATCTCTTGAACTGTCTATATATCGGGAAGAATAGCAACGGCCGGACGTCCTTTCTGCATTGAATTTTGTGAAAACCGGTTGAAGACTTATTTGACTTGGCGAAGAAAAAAAAATAATTGGGGGGCTTTTAAGAACCATGATTGCGATTTAGGAACATAGCAGTTTGCGGTACGGGCAAGATGGGTAATGTTGCTTCTAAAATGAGAATGAGTCCGATGCCAAAAGCTTGAATGAGATTTAGAGTCTGAGTGTATAATGTTTGGTGTTTGTGCCTAAAGATGAAATTGAATGCAGGATTAGATAGATCAGAGGAAAATTTGTGGCGTATTCTGAAGAGCCGGTTTAGTTCATCTGAGATAAAGTGATCTCTCATTTGCGTCAGCAAAGACGTTATTTTAAAGGAAAGTTCTAAATCCTTGCAAAGTCAAAGTCCCTGATTGTGTACGTGATCTAGAATCTGCAGGTAAGACATGCAATCCAAGCAGTCCAGAACTGAGTCATTGTCAAGCCATGATTTTAGATCTTACTAAATTCATTTATAAGCGGAGTATAATCTACCGGTCAACTCTTCAATATATTTTTTCATCACTCTTATCAAAGCCAGGTCTTTTTACAGGTGTATGTCAGGCATCTGAAGTTAGTTTGAATTTTAAAAGAAGCCTTACTATTATTTCCCCCTGCAACAGCGATAAGAGAACCATCAAGGTAGAGTTTGGGGTCATACTGGGGAGTATAATTTAACCCGTTTTCGTCTTACCATTTCTGAACTTTACTTAAGCATATCTACTGTTGACGTTCATAGATGAAGGACTTTATTGAATGTTTGAAGCTAAACAAGTATTTGTCATAAATACACAAAGGGTCGGACTTGTTTTCTCTGACTCGTGTCTTTCAAATTATGGAGGAAAATAGCATATTGAGAAGTTACTTAGCAGAAGGAGTAGGTAGCCATTGATTTTTCTTCTTAGCTACTATAAAGATTATATTCCAACATCATAGGCTAAAACAGTAGTTAGTTTAGATGTGCAATATAGTGTGGGTTTTCTCCTTTGCCAATATTTGAAAAATTTCTAGAAGCATTATGGAAAAATACGTATTTAGAGACGAAAAGAAAGAATCTTGTCATTATCTTGTTCGAAGGATTTCACTAAACTATGTATGTTTAGCTAATAATTAGTGTTGAAGTGCATTAATGGTTGATATTTTCCTCTGGTGCATTTTTTAAAAAGAGTATATCTTTATAAACTTGTAGACAAAATGGTATTTTGAAACAAAAGGCATATCAAGAAGCTTATAATCATTTCTCTTTGTCAGCAACTCGAACACTTTATAAAAAATATTATAGGCTGTTTCAGTGGTTGCTGTAGAAGGTTTTACCGTAGGTAATTCTATTTTGTGGCTCATTTCTTCCAAACTGTCCCAAACTGGGTATTCTGAGAGCTCAAGTAGTTATCATTGCTTCTCCTCCATGCCAGCAAGGATTGTATTGAACGGTTACCGTCTAACTCGGTGCTTGCGATGATTCGCAATAAGAATTTAGCTTTCTCCAATCGGTCATTTTGTAAATTTCTGAAAAGTTTGTCAAAATAACTTTTAAAAAAAGTTGAATTTCATGTCAACAAATTTTAACCACTTGTATTAGACTACATGAAGGATTTAATTACACTTTGTGACCAAATAACAGGCTGAGATATATGCGGAGTAAGAAGCAATTATAACTCCTAAAATAGGGGCTATGCGTATATTTCATGACATTTAGATTTTCTTTGTATTTCATTTGTCCTTTTCTCGATTAAATGTCCGTCACCAGCGTGTTCTTTTAATTGTTTAACACTGTATATTACACTTAATTTTTAATGTTTAACACTTAATTAGCATGCAATTTTAATTTGATAGGTTCCATATTGCTGTCTAACCCTTCAACGGAAGAAGACTTTAGAAGCTACAAGAAACTGACATGTTCAAGTGCATGTGATATGGTTTGTGCACACACTAGAGCATCAATAATTGAATCCTACTTGTATGCAATTCATAATGGTACTGTATGTCATAATATGTCTCTAGAGCAACCATTTGTTGGGATGACGTGCTAATATTGACACAATGATGAAAGTCTACAGCACAAGCAAAATCAATACCGGCTTGTTAAATATACAGATATCTAAGGGCCCCTGGGAAATCTCAAAGGACTTCATATTGATATAGCCAGCAGCTATTTTGAACCATCGAGAATAATGCTCAGAGACAATGAATCATATATGAGATCATATACAAGGACAAAGAACAGAAGTTGCTTTATGGAGTTTACAGGAAGATCAACATGATGGGCTTTATTAAATTTTAATATATTTAAATGGCATAATAAACATGCATGAATTTCCTAAGTACATTCACCTTTTCGGAAATAAGGTACTACAGTGTGTTTTTCAGTATTGATCGATAATCTTGGACCATGTGAAAAAATATCAGTGTCGCCAATATTGTAATCTGTTCTTTGTTTGCGATATTTCATACCAGTATCATCAGTTTTATGATAGACATGGAAGAAAATCGTCGATTAAAAGATGTCATCATACTTGCAGACAGGTCAGGGACACTTTCTAGTAACAATCAAAATGGTCATTAACTCGTAATGAATTCAAGTAAATCAAGTCGATGCGTTCGTACAGACTTTATTATTGCCGAAATAATTTGCGTATTTCACTTGTATTTACTATTTTGTATGGAAATTCATCACAAACTGCACATACCCCAAAAGTCAAATAGGACTGAAGACTGCTAAAATTTGACATCCATACTGCCTATTGCGTAAATTAAAACAAGCATACGCATTTAGACATCCTTTAAACGTATAAGATTCATAGTCAGGCTTCTGTGGTAAATACAATTACCTGTATAAGCATCTGCACGTGTTGACCATTTCATGGCGATATTCTCTCCGAGGCGCGTGCCTTTCAAATCGCACGGGCTGTGCTGGAATGTGTTAGAGGCTACGAGATGGTCCGCCCACTTCTGCGCATAGTTGTCCAAATCCTTAGATTGCTTGATTAACGGAGCTTGATGGCGGGAGCGATACTCGTTGTGCGCCTTGACGACCTCATCTATGAACTTTTGATCAGCCATGTCTCCGACCTATATTATAAATAACAAATATTATTTACCAAATGTTATTTATCTTTGAAATGACAGGATAGTGAATCTCTCCACCACATCATTGCAGTGTGATGTGATGGGCATGTGCTAGAAATGACATAGTATAAATCCTTTATACAATATTAGTATCTTTTGATCAAAAGTTCCAACCAAAATTGCACACTGAAGACAGCTTTTCTGTGTTTCTTCCTAGGTGCAGACCGCGTGTATGTAAATGTAACCTCGTAAACGTGAACTCGTTGGCTAAGCGTCATGTTTCAGATTCTTGATTAACAACTGAGTCTCACACACTCGTTTACGTGGTGGTAATCGGCATCAGAACCTCTGAAAAAAAAACATTTTTTACAATTCTTATCGCTGGAAGGCGTGAAGAAGGCAATGAAACTACCATTTCACAACTAGAAGGCGTGAAGTAGGCAATAACTTACTATTTTCACAACTGGAAGGGGTGAAGTACGCAATAAAACTACCATTTTCACAGATAAAGGCGTGAAGCTGGCAACGAATCTTCTATTTTCACAACTGGAAGGCGTGAACAAGGCAATGAAACTACCATTTTGACAGCTGGAGGACGCGAAGTAGGCAATGGATTTACTATTTTCACAACTGAAAGACATGAAGCATGCAATGAAGCTACCATTTTCACAGCCGGAAGGCGTGAGGAAGGCAATGAACCTAATATTTTGCAGCCGAAGGCATGAAATGCGCATTGAACCTACCCCTGAATATGCACTGAACATAAAATTAAAATTATATAATCCGCATCTCGTTACTTCATGTCGCTAAACCAATTTATCATAACGTTTTATGTCTAAAAGATAATTATCAAATATATGTGGTGTATTTATAATCTAAATTAATACACTGACACGTTGACTCTTATTTGGCTGTGTATATAGTAATTGTCAATGTTGTGATATATATACATCCGTAGTTATTTGTTAGACCATGATTTGTAAACTATTATTTACATTTCTCTCGTATATTATAATGTCATAAAGGAAACAAGTGATGCGCAAACGAGTACTAGATCAGTGATATTGCTGCTCTGCAGCTACAGTGTTGCTGATGTGGATTTAACGCCGTTTTTCAGTACATAATAGGTCATCCATGGCCGCCGGTATAATTGGTGGAGGAAGAAACATGAGAAAGAACAACTAGATTGTGATTATAAATACCAAATTGTACGTAATAAATTGTAACTTAAAGTTATCAAACTTACCTTAAGCAAACCTTAAAAATGTTAGTTCAAATTAGACAATGACACAAAGATATTAAGACCCAATCTTTGCCTGACGATTTCTCTATGTCCTATTGAAATATTTCCTATTCAGAATGTATGTTCCCCTATGGAATTGAAACCAACTGCAGTCGACAATCATACATATAAATAATGCAATAAATCTGGAGTATGCGCATTTGGTTATAGCGCCTCGCTTTTAAGGAATTCTTAGATTTGTGTGATTATTGGAATTCGGCGCAATGGAAATATTCCTTAGCCCAAAATAATTAGCCATTTACTAGGAGCAAACGACACGGAGTGAAGTGTTAGTGAGTTTCCATGATTCCATGGTTCACTTGGCCTCAGGTCACGATTAATAGTTCCGGTTCAGTACCCACGAATGTAGTCCCAGTCTATTTTTAGATCATTTTTTCCTGTCTCCGTTTGGTGGTGATACAAGAGTTAGATTTAGGCATTCTTGGTAAGGATTTAAAGGCAATTGTTTATTCTTTAGTATATAAGCTTATGGTGTGGTTGTCTGTGTGTATTTCGGCGACAGTGCACAGTGAGTAATAAGGCCTTGGTGATGATCCGGAAGAGAAATCTGTGTTCCATTGCATAGTGTTTTGTTTACAATTCAGCCTCTCAAAAAAATGCAGGTCAACCCCTGACAAGAACTTCACCCTAAAGTCATCTTTGAAGGTATTTTAGATTAACATATGATTTGTATTGATTGTCACACAGTGGAAAGTTCAGCACTGAGAAACAAATGTAGAGAATATATAGTAAAATTAATTGTGTTCTATGGCCACTTGTAGTGAATTCAGGTGAAAACCGCATGAAGTGTCCCTGTTCGTACCATAGTCCCTATTAAATCTAGTGGCGTACAATGGCGGTGTGACTGCAGTGGCAGTATTTACGGTAGGAAACCGGTAAATTACACAATGGAATAAACAAGAAGGGACTCGGCAGATAGTGTTTATGTCGCCATGGTGGCAAATGAGATGCAGTTGTACTGGCGTAATATGCCTTGAAACCATGAATTGACTGGCTTAAGGTGGCGTCGTTAAAATAGTTCCCTGTGTCAGGGGATAGTTGTAGAGTTTCTACGGCGTGAACTGCTGACGGAACGGAAAGTTGACGAAGAGAAACTATGCAGATGTGCGGTTGATAGACATTTGGCAAGTTGGAAGATCTGTGGTCTTGCATTGATTAGAGTAAAATTTATGTACAGAATGGACACGTCGGGCTTTATAATTTACAACTGAAGTTGTATAGAAGTCTTTGGAAATTTGGGGTAAACTTATGAATTTTAGCGGGAATCGCGCCAGGGTTTCACACCGCTCGGTCAAGCAAAGACCCCTGGCTTGTAACAATATATTATTTCTCCCAGCAGAATATTTTATTTTAAAATAGTAACGAATCAAACAAACAGAGAATGAATAATAAAAGTGACCTGATAAAATCGTAGCTTGAAAGGCTGATAAGAGGCCATAGTCAGTTGATCCTATGTACTTTGCATTGAATTTTCTTTCTGGTCGATTTGGGCAGGACAAAGCACCAACCTTGCAATTAATGGGTAGAAAATTGTTAATATATATACTTTTGCTCAATAGAGATATGTAGACCTAAGTGTGGACATAACTGTCTTCTGTCTTCTCTCTCTCTCTCTCTCTCTGCCTTGTGTGTGTGTGTGTGTGTGTGTGTGTGTGAGAGAGAGAGAGAGAGAGATTAGCACACAGAATTAGATCGTCTCCACGGATCAGTTACTTGTTTACCATTTAGCCAACATGATAAAAAGAACATATTGCAAAGAAGGGTCCAATTGTGATTGGAAAGAGCAGGCGCACCCCTACACACACATTCTCTCTCTCTCTCTCTCCCTCTCTCTCTCTCTCTCTCTCTCTCTCTCTCACACACACACACACACACACACACACTTCAAAAAATTGAGCGCTTAAACAAAAGGAACGTTGTTTCGTGTACAGTTAGATGGATAAAAGTATGGTCACGAGGGGTTCCATCCCAGAGACCCTTCCTACATCCACCCATGCATATTATATCATGTACAGTGATATTCATCATAAAACTTTCTAAAAATGTAGAATATACCCTGACAGTTAAACTATAGTCACTGAAATGACTCATTATTAAAAAAAATTCGCTCACACACACCATTTACATCCAAATCGTAATGCAAAATCCGTTCAATGTACGATGCATCTTCCAGCTATAAATACAGAAAATAATTGCAAATGTCACTGTCATTGAAATTTTTTGCGCATTCCACCACACACACACACACACACAGAGCAACGATCTGAACCCAAGGCCGGGTGAAACTATTGACACCCCTCTCGCAGATGGTTAACCCAAAGGCCATATCACTACAAAGTACCGAAAAAGTATACCCAGTCGTTTTGGAAATGTGTGGTAACGGATGGATGTATAGACAGACGGTCACAAAGAATGGAGAAATAAAACAGGGTGTGGATTACAAACTTTTGTATGAGATGAGTGATTGTAAATGGGTATCAACTGTGTGCAGCTATTTGATATTTCACTTAGAATAAGTAAAATAAGCCGTCGAGATCACTGTAACACGTGTGTATGATAATATTACACGCTGTAACACGTGTGTTTGATAAAGTTACACGCTGTAACACGCGTGAACGATAAAATTACAAACATAGTATTCTGCCCTAGACACCATACAAATTCCACTAACAATTCAAATGGCGATCTTTTCAACCTGACTTAACAAGTGTGTTGAAAGGCAAACAGGAAAACCAAAGTTAATTAATGGAACTTAAAGTTTTGCCTTAATTGCTTGCTATACAGCTAGTTCCACTGCACATCGACATTGTACAGAATTAAAGTTTTAATTTCTTTGTTTCGAGAGATAAATTAAAAAATCAACTATGAAACTAGCACGTGTGTGTGTGTGTGTGTGTGTGTGTGTGTGTGTGTGTGTGTGTGTGTTCAACAAAACAGTGACCTATAATGCAAAATCCGTCATCTTCCTGATATGACCTCATATTTGAAATGTAGTCAAAACTATTTGAAAATGTTAATGTAACTGAAAGTTGTGTACATCTGGATATTGATGGTCACAGAGTATTGTACTGGAGATAGGATCATACATTTTCTATATACACTAATATTATAAAGGACTTACCACAATGTTATAATTATTTATCTTTCTGTTCCGATTTCAACATACTGATGAAAATTTTACTTTTTAACCGAGAGCCAATGTAACAACCGTAAGTTCACAATACCTTACCATCTTGTCCAGTCAAGTCTAGTGGAACTAGTGTAAGTACAATTATATACACTACACATGTACACTTTGCTAAGATAATCAAACTTTGTTTGTTAAAGGTAAGGGTAACTAAACAATAAACTACTTACTTGACAGTCCTATTATTCTTTCTAGCGACCTCTTCTAGCCAGTTACTTTTTAGAACGTATGTATTCCAAATAATGTAAAGCGTACCCGGAAAATAACAATTGTAAACGTAATTACTCCACATATGTACCCGAAAATCTTGGCTATTATAGTCTGAATCGTTACACATACGAGCTCTATTTAAAACATTTGAGCAA
>JAECUM010094961.1:0-25006 GCA_016617855.1 Megalonaias nervosa | reverse complement strand
TATATATATATATATAATGTGCCGAAAACGCCGTTAACAACAAAGAATAGTAAGCAATCTTTTTTTGTTGGATCACGGAAGGTGCTAAAATCATTAATGGTTAAAGTTGTTTTAATTTAAATCAATACACAACCACTTCTGTTGTACATAGGAAAATTATAAATGTTAAAAGTTTTAAAGAGAGGTGACAGGCCACCAAATCATAATTTTCTGTAAAAGACAATAAACGAATACTTTAAAAGCTCTATTCTAATTATAATGGTCTCTGCTTTGATTATGTTCTGAAGAATTTACAAAATATAAATTTGTGTCAGTTTTGAAATATTTCAATCACAGAATTTATTCTCGCATTTATGAGACACACATCCTACTCTCTCTCTCTCTCTCTCTCTCTCTGCACGTAATATCGAATCCTAGGATCGCATTAGATCCGGTCAGTTAACGCGGAATGTCCTTGGGCAAGACACTTTCAAGTATTAGCACGACACTAAATTAGCTTTATGTTACTGTGCAGTAAAACGCAAAGCCAAATAAAACTAGACATATGTTGTTAATAATTAAATATAAGGCATATATGCGTTGTTCATGGCTCCTCAAAATCTAATTAACACACACAAACTTTAATTGTCCTCAATTCAGATGTATGGGTTCTGAATATAAGAACAAGAATATAATACATACCACTTCTTAAGCCAAAGACATTTCTGAAAAGCTGTGGAAAAGTCGCTAAAAGTCGCTAAAGTAAACATTAATTAAATTTCACGCGTATGAAACAGTGGAAGGACACTATATATTGTATCGCGCAGTGATTACTGTTATAATTAACTTTTTTGTCAATAAACAAAACGAAGCTGATAACCACTCTATCGTCTCTATAACACTTTCAAGTAAAAATCAGGTTTCATTGTATTCTAGTAAGAACAAATGTTAACTGCCCAAATTTGTAGTCACTATCGGTGGAACTTAGATTAGTTGATAGAGAATCCTCGAGTAATAGGAACCATAGAACTGAACATGCAAAACTAGAGGTGTTGGTTATATATTTTACAATGATACATTGGTTAGGATTCAAAATATCCTTACAGCTGAATGTGAATGTTACTAATGATCTATTTGTCCTGAGATAACATGACACATAAATCACGTCCTGACATAACATGACGCGCAATTTTGATGTTGCAAATCTCGTTGAAGGTAGGGATGGAATATGAGATGTTATAATGAATATCTATAGAGGCATTAATCACAAAATTGTGACGGCAAATACAAAAGATTTATGTACATAGTTTGATATGATAGATTGGCAGGGTTTAGTTACATCTAATCCTATCTGTGAAAGTGACTAATGTTGGATTTCGTCTAACATATCCTGGCACGAAAAGGCGAAATATTGATGTTGCCAAACGCAGAGATGGAACATCATAAGATATTCTAATGCCTATCTGAGGATTTGCGGTCAAGTCTGCATGTAGTGTTCGTCCAGATAAATAATGGATGATTTATATTTTCAGCGGTATAATATAAACAAAAATTACGAAGCTGTTATTGAAAAAATGTAGATTTAACTTTTAGTGGCAGTACCATGACTCTAGTCACTTCTATTTTCCAAATTCTCTTTATCAATCGCTGAGAGCTGTTAACCGTGAAAGAATAAGCAGCTTTATATAGACCATGAAGGTCATGCCTCGAATGATAACGACAACGTTTTAAAACATCATTTGAAATGTTGTCATACGTCTATACTGCTGACGAGGTCAAGACGTTATCGTAGTCATAAAAGTCGTGCAAGAAGATCCGCACTAGGATAAGATATCAATTGTATAATTACAGTTACATCTTATCTTGCTCCACTTTACTATTCGGCTGTGATGTTTTATTCTGCATTCATGTCGTTTTAAAAGAATTTATAAAATAAGTTTTAACTTCATTTCGTGCTGAAGCTCTTTCATCTCCGGAATTCTGTGCATGTCTTTGGAGAAGATTTTGTGATGACTGTAGCAGTCATTGTCTCTTAATAATACTTTCAAAACTGCAACGGTAAATTAAAAATGTGAAATGAAAATATAGAAGCGTTGTAGCCGCGAGCTCAATATTATTTTGTCCTTCCGAAATATCAATTTGTCAATAAGTTTTACTCAAAAAAAGTATGATATGATATACCAATTTTCAGTGTCATCATAAAAAAGAATTTTTTCAACAGGACTATCACACAACTGCGCATGCGTCTCCAGTGGTTGACAATCACCAAGATTGGTTCCTTCTTCACGGAGAGGAGAACGATTTTGGAACTGTGCTAAAGTTTGTCAGAACCTTGGACACCTGTGACAAAACCGAAGACAAGAAAATTGAGGTATCCTTTGCATAGATATTCCTTTTTGCAGTTGAAAAAATGTGCTATGAGTTTCTTTTTAGTTATCTACGCCCCATAATTGTAGTGAATGATGAAGACATTTAACTAAACTAAAAATTTGCAAAGAAAATTCAAAAGAAAAATAACCATTTCAAGAGAGGAAAATACGTTAGTTTCAGTCTGAAATGAGGTACACAGGAAACCTTTCTATTAAATTTAAAAGACATTAGATTTTTTTGTGTCTGTTTCATTAATTGCTAAAATTCCAGGATGGTACCATACGAATGATTTATTCGTATCATCCGAGTGACCCTGCTACTGATGACAGTCTGATGTATCACGGTCCGGATCACAGAGGAACAAAGAGTTTGTCTTTGTTGAGCGTATCGTCTGCTGCCTCAGTGACATCGTTCTCAGAGAACCACGATGTCCGACTCTACGACTTTCTGAATGAAAATGTACGTTTATTGCATGTCGGCCTCCTTTAACGAGTGATTGAATATATAGCCTACTTATACGTGTTTACAATATTCATATGATTTAAATATGGAAAACATATGGGAGTATATTTTCTTAGATATCAATGACCCTTTGTTACAATTTGATGACCTTTGTTACTCTCAAGCGACGTAACATACAGCTGTGAAGAAATAAATAACTAACACGATTATACAATATCACGGTGATTCGAAAATAGTAAAACAAATAAAGTAATTACACCAATTAATGAAAGTTTGTGTTTGGGTAGAATCGGATACACCATCCAAGGATGCTTCTATTATATTCGTATCAATAATTATAAATTCAAGTTTGCATCACAATTTCAATTTGTGCATTATGTCATTTGTAGCAATTTAGTTTAGATATTAGTACATGGCCCACATGATTTAGTAGTATTGCTTTTGCATACAGTTTGTTAATATCTGCTATTTTGGGATATTTTGAAACATCATGATACTCGTCTTCTACCTCAAAGTAACACAATTTGCACACAAAGTCTTTACTTTTGATCTTTTTCTAGATCTATTTCTATTTGTTTAACATCTTAGTGATTTCTATCTTTCGGAATATAATTGAATCGTACCTATATTGCGCAATATATATATATATATATATATATATATATATATATATATATATATATATATACTTAGAAATAGAAATAAACATGCGCAAGGAAAACAACCTAACCTAAAATAACCACATAAAATCCCGCTTTCCAGTCTTAGTTCGATTGTGTGTGTTGCCAGTAAATGCAAGGTCAAATGGTCGACTATTTACCAAAAAGTAAAGGGTTACAGTGCTTATTAAATTGTACATATTCCTTGTATAATATGCACTTATTGTTAGTGAAATTTAAAAAGTTTATAGTTTAGGTCACTATTCTATTCTTGCTGTGCATTTTAGTTCCTAATTCCATCAGCAACGACCACCTACAATTGCCGAGTTTTCCGAATGCCGAATATTGGTGGGAAGCATCACATGATCAAGGTAAACTCGCTCAGTAAACTCTTCTTCATATTTGTTGAAAAATGTATCTTTTCTGTTAAGTACTTAACTATGGGAAGGATTGAACTCAAAGAATGAAGTAATTATAATTTAAACGAAAAACAAACAAGAAGCAAGATGTAACAATAACAGGGAAAAGAAGAAACAGAAACCCTCCTCCGAAGAAAGAAAACAACAAATGCAAAAACAAGAAAAAGGAATACACTAAAGAGAAAACAGTGATTAACTAGCATTCTGGTGTTTACATTTTTTACACACTGTGATAAACATTGTTTGATTTCAGATTATTGATGTTTTATTTCCAACCGTTCATTTTCGTTTTAGCTGGCATGGAAGTACCACCATGCGTGGAGGATACTGTATATCTGAGCCATCGTGCATCTTTTGTCACCCAACAAATTACGTTTTAAAACGGTATCTCAATATCCACCAGGCTAATTGTAACCCAGTTTTGTAGAGGGTATCATGGAATAAAGGACTTTCATATTTGTTTTACAAATGATGCCAGTCCACCAGCAAATATGACCGGCGTCAAAAAAGTAGATGAATGTTTAAATCACTTCTTCTCTACAACTACTCACCTAAATTGGAGCAAGCTGAATAGGAAGCATTCTGGTACCAAGGCCTTTTATTGTATGCAATTGACATCCGTCTTCATATATGGCAGCAATTACTAAAAAGAGAATAACTCGTGCGCTGTCTTTCAATAATTTTGATTTGTTTTAAAACGTCTTCTCGAAAGCCACATAACCAATTAGAAGCAATCTTGGCACAGAAGATCTTGCCAAAATATCCGTTCAAAAAGTTTTAAATGATGCTGATCCGCCATTAGATATATCTGCTGTTATCAAGAATAGAACAACCTTCGTCTCACCATTTCTTTTCTCCAAATTGCTATCAAACTTCCATTACAATTGACAGAAACTATCATGGCATGGAACTCTTTCCAATGTTACGTATATGTAATTAAATTACCTGTGTGTTAGTTTTAAATTCTTTTTTATTTTTTTTGGTTCATTCCATTTTATTGTAATGATTATTTTCATGGGATTCGATATTTTTTTTCAAGTAGATTCTGTTTGTATAGTACGTAAAAGGCATTACATTAGCATTATTTTTAGCCGACCTTGGTTCGCAAACTCGTAAACACTAAGTGGAAATGATTGGCTGTTTCCAGGGTCATTTTTTCACCCACGTGTTACCCATGTGTAAACAGTTTTTTTTTTAAATTATTCATTTCTAGCGTGAGAATCTGATTTCTTAGATAGGGCTGTTTTTGCTACGTGACAAATTTCATTTTTATATTGCGATGTTCAAGTTGGAAATCACGAAGCCTGTCACGTGAAATACCATGTGATCTAAAATCAGGCTTAAAACAGCCAATTGGTATCAAATTTATTGAGCCGTAAAAAATATCTCTAGGAGCTCAGAGTTATTTGCTGTTGTTGCCATTTTTTGAGTTATTTGTTATTTAAGAATAATTTATATTCTCTGGAAAATAAGTGCTTCTTCATCAAAGTCTTGGACGAAGACATTCATTGGAAATTATTTGGAATTCTAAAGCCAGAATATTAATCTTGATTCACAAAATTCAACGAGGAACTGTTGCCATTAGTACAACGATTCATCTGACGTCATCGCTTTCCATATTGGAACTTCATCGAGATTCGAACCAGGATTCAATTGGAACTGTTTAGTGATAGGGCTTATATTTTTCAATTCTATGATTAATTTTTTGGATTATTTTCACAAACCGTAAGTCCTATTTTCTACTTTTACATTGTTTTCTAGGGAAATAAATTATTTTTGTTAAAATTTGCAAAGCTTGTTGGCTTCACTCTTTTCTCTTGTTATTTTTGTACGAGCCTACACGTAACACCAATATATACAACTGATACCAGTCAACCCACATATATAGTAGCCGTTACTAAAAGCAGAAGGAAAAAACCCCAATAATATTAACGACTTCTTCTCAGGGCCGACAAGGAGGGGGGGGGGGGAACCGGGGATATATCCCTGGGGCCCCGGGCCGAACAACACTTTTTAATTTTATAAAACAAAAAATTTGTTTGAACAAGAACTAGGAGAGACCAGGGTGTTTCTTACACCAGGGCCCGTGATCGCTCTCTACGGCTCTGCTTCTTCTACAAAACTGCCGACTTTGACTAATCCTAATGTAAAGACCATGCAGCTTTGTTTTACAAATGATGTGGTCAGCATTACTAAAATAAAAGAAATAAAAACTTAGGAACGACTTTTTCTAATCAAACACGCTCAACAGAATTGTGGCCAATTATCATAGAAAGGATTCTGGCATAGTGGGCTTTAAATTCTCTATAGTTAATACTTATTCACCATCAGATGTAGCCGCCATTACTAAAATAGTTAAACCTTGGATATTAGGAAGGTGTCCGAAAAGCAAACGATCAACGGCCGACTTGAACCTATTGCTGAATGAATTTACAATACAGTTCGTTCTGCAACCAAGGGGCATAAAAATGACGGGAAATAGAAATACATAATCTACAACGGCAAATTCAGTGGAAAATGATAATATAGTCCTGGAGATAAGTCATTGCGAAGGATAGATTCATTGGAATGACCCGATTCCATAACTCGTGAAATTCTCTCTAAATACATGGTATTTTCTTCAGTCGAATATTATTTTGTTCAATGATATTCATTCTGTCAATTAACCCTTTTCCATACTAGTATATTTTTGCTAATCCATTTACAAAATATGAATGGTAGTCACAAAAGCAGTTCTATAGTATATTGCAAGAGGTGACGCAAAATTTATTATGATTATTATTATTATTATTATTATTATTATTATTGTCGCATTTGGCTATATTTGCCGGATGCACCACTGAACAGAGAACTGAGAATGGAGAAACCGTACATTTCTAGTATTCTTTTGTATTGGTTCTCCAAGATAGCGTGATAATACATTGGTTAGCAGAGAAGACATTTATCTTGCTCTTGATCAACGACTTTTATATTTTGAACCATTATTTTTAGAAATCATACGATTTCTTAATACATGCGCATTCCTTTGTAATTTTGTTGTCTTAATTTTACATTAGGTGGAGCCAATAATCACACCAGGCAACGAAATGCACGTGCACCATATTCTGGTGTATCGATGCAGAGGAATAGATATCAAGTTCGAAAAGGTCCATTACATGTGCTATGATGAAATCCCCAAGGGATTAGTTCCATGCTATGACGTCATTATCGCCTGGGCAATTGGAGGAAACGTAAATCTATTTTTGCTCTTCTCCTCATCAAATATTTTAGTCACACTCTCATAACTGTTCCCACCACCACTACTTATATTGACACTACTACTCAATATACACTAGTTATTCTTTTTTTTCGACGCACCAACCTTTCGTGACCTTCTTTTATGTTCTTATTCACTTACAAATTTGAATTAACACTTAATTATTTCGGACTCTCTCTCTTATCGTCAGATAATGTAACCTCATCCTCTTTCATATAAATCGTGTGGAAGTCCTACGTTTACTTTTAGACATATTACTACCCGGGTCACACGAGAGTCTCTATCATTATTTAGTTATTTATCAGTTATTTATGTATCTACGTATTTATTTTATTTCTTTCAAGATCGTGATAGGCTCTGTTTTTAACGTTTTATTGACAAAAATACAGATGCTACATACTTGTAATACATACACATATATTGTTACAATATTTCAACCAGACCAAACTGAGTATATTTATAAATAATTATGTTCGTCTCTTTAAACTGAAATGAAAGAAGTTAATAAAAGAGAGAAAAAAAATGGAGAAAAGTAAAAGAACTATTGTTTGCATACGTATTTTACAGATACACGTGACACAATGAGCATTTCAGTAAAAGAGATATATGGGTGTACAAATATGGGCATACTCCTGCACACAAACATACATATAACCAAAATATCATTTGTACAAATATTAATTATGTAACTATTCCAAAAGATATGAGAAACTGTCTTGGCATGTAACATTCCAAAAGAGTAGAGCTCGTTTGAGATAATTCGGATTCTTTTGAGTAATGCACTAGTGAGCAAAATTCTATGTAATAATTTCAGCTGCAACAGTCTAAGATTTGGACATTTCTAAGTTTTATAAGGTAACAAGAAAACTTTCAGACAGTCGTCATCTTTTAAATTGCCAAATTCAAAATTCTATTTCCTTCTAGAAGATGGTACTTCTTTGCTTCCAATCAGTTTTTCGTATATACGGGTACATCCTTTCTTTTTTCTTATAACGGTTTACACGACAATATGATTAAAAGCCTGTGGCAGATTTGATTAATGCTCAGTTTATTGTTATACGGCTTTATAGTTGCAAGAGTAGTGTAGCTTGCTAATAAGGTATCTCTTTTTAAAATTTATCAAGGAAATATCCTCATTAGTGAAGTCATTCACAAATCTAACGCATTTCCGGAAAACATGTTTTGTAATAAATATTTTTTCATTTGTATTGTAACACAAGGATTAAATAATAATTGCGTTTCTAAAAAGTTTCAGCTCTGACTATATTTATTGATATAGTAAGCTCTAAATATGAGTCAAAAACATTTAGCTGAAAAGGAACGAGCTTCTTTTCACTGAAAAAAGAAAATTTGTTCCAAATGAAAAGAAATTGTCAATATTTGATACTGAAAATTGTAACAAACTTTTCCATTTAGATTCCTAATTATAATAGTTTTCTGATCTAATTTTCAGCGCATAACGAACTTAAATATATTAGTCTCCCCTCATAATTGTCCATCGCAGAAATATTTCGTTTGATTTTGTCGCTTGATCCATGACATAAAACTTGTAAAAGATTGTATTTACTTCACTAAGAACCGGTTGGGATAGATTTGGTAACGATAATAAAGATGATTAATTTTAGAGATAGCTAAACGCTGTATCACAGCTACCCTTCCAAATGGAGTTAAAAATCTCTTATTCCATTTTATTAGCAGATTATTAATTTCATGAATTTTTGATGCATCATTAAGAGTTGTAATGTTTACAAGGTGGTTGAAAGCTTAATACCTGAGATAAGAAGTTAGATCTGGTGAGCGAGGGTTTATAGAATTTCTGTGTACCAAATATTCCAAATTCCAGTGGATTTAAGTAAAGTGAGTCTGACTTCGTAACAATACATGTGTTTTGGCGGGTAAATGAGCCCAATGTTTGAGTCCATTGAGACCAGAGCAAGTGCCTATTAATGCCACCAAGCATACTGAGAAAAATTGTGTAATTTAGGCCTTTGAACATACTATTCGTACTGATTCTTTAGTTTATAATAGAACATCGCTCGATCTGCACGTGCAGGATAACCATAGTTATATACAAAACGAATAATAGATTGACATCGTGGTTATTGACAGAACTGAATGAATATTGAACATGCCTCCAAAGAAGAATAAATCAAAGTCAAAAGGAGAGAGTTCGGAATAAAATAAGGAAAATGAGTGCAATAATAAAAAGTTCTTCCAAGATGGTATGAAACATGAATTCTTCAGATCAGATGCAACCCGAGGCGTCAGATAAAGAGAATGCACAAGAGAAAGGGAAAGATAGAACGGTCTTCATAGGAGCGAATTTAGATTAAATCGAGAAATTCATGGACAAAACGGGGTCTAAAGAATATCTGAATAAAAATTGGATCAAAATGCATCAAAAGAGCAGTTAACTCTGAAATAAAGAGGAACTTAAAGACTAGATCTGGAAAGAATAAAGCAGATTAGCAAGGAAGCTGAGAAATTAGGGGAGTACGGTTCGACGGATAAGCTGAAAAATATAAATGAAGAAAAGATTGGAAGCATTGGAGAAAACAATTGAAAGGAAACTGGAGAAAATAGTGGAGTTATTACATAGAAACAAGATGCTGACAAATAAGTTGGATGATGTAGAGCAATACGCCAGAGTTAACAATCTTCGGATGTATAAAGTGGAGGGTCGAAACATGGAAAAGACTCTTAAAGAATGCAGAGCGAAAGTATTCAATTTATTCTGAAATAATTTAGTTGTATCTACCTCGAGTGAAGATACAGACATCATCCATAGTGTTCGTAGAATTGGTGCAGATTCAGACAGACCCATTCTTTGCAAATTCTTCAGGAGATCAGTGAAGATGGAGGTGCTGAATAAACGGAAGAATCTGAAGGGTTCACCGTATATCTTTAAGAAGATATTATCAAAGGAATAAGTACGGTTGTGTATGAATTATCCAATCGGTCTTGTGTTAATTTAGTCTGGGACTTCGACTGTAAAGTTTTTGCAAAATTTACCAACGGTTAAATCAACAGGTTCCGAGGAGTTCTAAGTTATTGTTTTGCTTGTATCTCTCTGCTGTCCTAACTTAATGTCGGTCTCTGTAATAGTGTTACAGAGTATCCGCTTGAACCTTTCTATTTTGTTTTTCGTGCAAAGGAGAGATGAAATGATATTTTTTTTTTTATTACCAGACCTTCTACTACCCAGACCATGTAGGTTTCTCTGTTGGAGCTCCAGACGATCCCGACTTCTACATAATGGAGACACACTATGATAATCCAGCTCAAAAGTCAGGTGACACGTGTTTTCTTAGTTGAACAAAAGTAACTAAACTGATTTATTGCAGATTACTTTGAGTATTAATCTTTAATGTAATTTATATGAATGAATAGGTAAAATAAAAATAAATAAAAAATGTATTTATTGATGCATCAAGTAAGGAAAATTACACATGCAAGTTGATAGTCTCTGTTATCGTTCTTCAGTAATGTTGATATATGTTGTTTCCATTAGGCAGGATTGACAACTCCGGAATAAGGATAACTCTGACCAACAATCTTCGTCCCCATGAGGCTGACATGATGGAAATTGGTCACGATGTGAACTGGAGGCATATCATTCCGCCATTTGAAAAGGCCTATCTTAGTCAATCGCATTGCGCGTCTGAGTGCATTGACCATGTAAGTCTAAATTTAGGACTTTGAATTAAATGAATTATAAGTTTATACAATTAAAAGGGTTGAAGTATTTATTTATGTATGCATTGACAAAATATTCTTCTGAAGAAATTAGAAGTTGGCACTCTGTACATTTACAGCTATTACACACTCTTTCCTGAATTCTTATCTAGCAAACAGGACTGAGCATGATGATAATGGAAACCACTCATCACCACGAGAACCAATAAAATGTCTCGTCCCACATGGCTCCATTTAATGACCTATCTTTTTCCAATATATGATATACAACTGTCCACCATTCTGGCAACACTGCATCCGTTGTTAATTATCATCTTCAGACCGATGTTCTATCTCTTCATAAGTGATGTACCCAAAATAAAATGCACATAAACCTATCAAATATTATTGTATGACCCTGGCTCCAATCAGGAGGTGAACATAGTTCCTGCGCTCAGGCTTATGGTAAATGACTTTGAACCTGCATCTGTGTACTCTCTTCTTTGATAGCAATCTTCATTGGGACACACAAGCTAATCACATTTATTTTTAACTGGCTAAAGATATTGCAAGTATGAAAATTATTTCAAATTATGTTTCTGATAAATATTATTATACTTTAGTATAATAGACATATGTTATAAATATCACATCGTGGATGCACCATTTCGGGCAACTGCACCACCACTAAGACTTATAAGATTATCAAGTTGTAGGAAGCAAAATACGAACTGCCAAAATACTTCTCAGTACTAATATTTTCACACAATCTGAAATGTTTGCAGCATTAAATGTGTTACCATTTTGCAAACGTGATGCGTTGCAAAAGATTGCATGATGTACGAATTGGTCAGTTCGCCTGTACCTGATAACGTATCTTATCTCAACAAAGCTCTAATATATGAACATGATCTTATTTTTCCAAGCAGTATCGTCTTTTCCACGATCTTGTTCTTCCTATTTCAGCGAATCTGACGCTGTATCGGGTCCAAATATATGGAATTATATTCCTACTGAAATAAGAAAAAATAAATTTTTCGCTGTAAATTTACGTCATTTCATACTGGCTACATTGAGGCCCACCGATAATGATATCCAGACTTATTTTCTAATTTTCTTATGTACACATATTTCCTTCTTGGTTTATTCTTTTAAATTAATTATATCATCCTCTGTTATTTTACATTTCATTTTTGTCAGCGCTTTTAGTTTGATCACTAGTTTTAACTTTAATGCTAAATGTTATTGTCTTAAAATGAAGATTTTATTATTATTATTATTATTATTATTATTATCTACAGAAACGATACAAGAAAGAGTCATCTTAATACCTACTTTTCCTATTAAGAAGCACGTATTGGACACATCCTGATAACGTAGGAGTGAAATCTACATAATAGGTGTACGACTCCATTATATCTTATCGATTAGGGATAAGTATGTGAGATCTCCGTAAACTATTATGCAGGAACCCACAATGCCGAAAACAATCTATAGCCTTTCTTTGGAATATGCATGCATATCAGCCATGTAAATGGTAGTTATACGCAATAGAATTAATTGTTTTGTTTTGCTTCTGTTGGCTGCTGTAGTAGATGTTTCGCTTACTTATCCATTCCTGTCCAAAATTGCAGGCGAAAAAATTTGGAGATGTTTATCAACATTACAGAAAATTCTGTGATAACCATTTCCTGTTAATTGTGGGACAAGTTTTATTCGTTTCTCACTCTGACCACATGCATGGATTAAATTTGGAGATGTTTATCAGCATTACAGAAAATTCTGTGATAACCATTTCCTGTTAATTGTGGGACAAGATTTATTTGTTTCTCACTCTGACCACATGCATGGATTTTTCGTCATTATATAGATTCTCTGTCCTAGATGCGAATAGAAGGGTGAGTAATAGAAAAGTGCTGAACGATAAATTTACATGGATACATTAGTTAATGTTGTCGAACTCCTGCATCTTCTGGTTGATTTTTTTCTTTGGCGGGATGTCTCTGTTACTTCAGAATATTTTTCAAATTGGATCGATGCTTGATTGCGAGAAATAAAATGAAAAAAGTACTGTTATCTCTTTGTTTACAACCGATTTCTTTTCGTTGTGAGAACTGCCTTGCAATCGAGTAAGTATACGAATTTTGTTTTCCAAAATCTCAGTGGTAAACTTGGTTCCTCAGGGAATCAAGGACATATATCTTTCATTAAATGTGAAAATGATCACGGAAAGTGGGTAAACTTCAAACTAAATCAGAATTTTGTAATAAGCTAGAGCAACGTAGGTGTACAAGTTCAACTATCACATGCTTCCTTTATAAGCACGATTTATTGTTTTTTTCAGACTCTTGGAAACATGACGGAAATCAAGGTATTCGGAATTTTTCAGCACGCACATCTCCTCGGCAGAACTATCAAAACAAGGCACTTCCGAAATGGTAGCGAGTTATCTCCCTTGGCAACAGATCCTCATTACGACTTTGATTTCCAAGAGACACGTCTTCTTAGGGAAGAAATTGCGGTTAGACGTGTAAGTGATATTTCCTCTTTGATCGATATTCTTTTTGGGATTATAGTCGACTTCAGGATTACTTTGTTTGTTACGAGAAGTAGATAATATTGTCACGGTATCTGTCCCAAAGGATTCTGAATTATAACAATTACCCCAGAATTTGATTAATTACTGTCGTGTAACTTGTAACCGTGGAATCACAGATACGAGACTGTTTCTGATTTCTTTAGAAACAAGACACAGAGAGAGGTTATGATCACACAACAGATCAATCAGCAAAATATTGTCTTCAGTGCGTTAGTTCACCTGTTTGAAGCTATGCAATAAGTCAATAAGAGGCGAGTCTAACTGCTTAACCGTACGTGTACTTGTGTGTATCCATAAGAGCTTTGCTTAACATAAGATAATCTATATACGTCAAAACTGTGTGGCCGTGACATCACATACGATCAATCCTTTTTCATTTTTATAACTTGTATTTTTATGTTGGCCACATAGGGTACCTATCTAAATCTCTGTCTCAGTAGCGTACCAACTGCCCAAGTGTGTGTTTGCGTCTGTGAAATGAATGATCATAATTCTCACCTTGATTAATCTTTATTTTCTCTACCCTCTCATATATTATCTCAAAGTCTCTCCCGTTCAAAAATGTGTTTCTGTCTCGGAGGTCTTTCCCTCGATATTCAAATTCATTGGGGACATCGTTTTCTAAAGCAATATTTTTTTTCACTTTTTCAGGGAGATAGTTTCATGGTTGAATGTGTATATGACTCTAGCAAGAGAACTGCAGCAACTCTGGTAAATAGTAGAGTATTATATATATATATATATATATATATATATATATATACACTCTTCTCGTTCTATTCCCTATTCTGTAATATTTTATTTATACCATGTTTTACTGTCAAATGCTTCGCGCAAGAGGGTGTAATGGTCATTTCCAAAGTTGACAAAGCAAAATAAGTGACAAAGAAAACTTTATGTTTATTGTAGGATCATTTGATATTTACATAAAATGTTTTGATGAAGTACAAGGACATTAATAATGTCATCTATTTAACTCGAATCTGCATGTTTGTCCTATAAACGACAGAAGGATAGTGGGGTTGCTCGAACACCATAACATGCGTGAGCAAAGTGCACATAACAGACAAAAGATGAAACGGTTGAGGAAAAATATACAAAACAATTAAAATTTATGTTTTGAAAACTCTTCTTGTATTTATTGATTCCGTAGGAGAACAGATCAAACAAATGAAAATAGTTCATGATGTGATATGAATGAGATTACTCTACCCACTTCTAAAAAAGTTAGCTTTAGTTATATAACCGGAACAAGTTATTATTCAAATAATTAAGCATAGTTTATCAATTCCTTCAGTAACGCAAGTCCAACATTTTTTTGGCAATCATTTAAAGCATAACAAATTTCAGACCAACACCGTTTGCATCTATTACAGCGGGCAGAACTAATAAACTGCAATATCACTGTCAACCTCTCATTTAAACAAATGTCTCCAAGATTCAAATCAATCCTACTGAAATCAAGTAAATCAAATGAAAAACATATTTATATATTCAATAAAACGATTTGTATATCCACATACGTTAGTTGGTGCCTCATTATGTATTAATAAAATTCTTGCAGTGCCAATAATTTACGAAAACAAATATCTAATGTACATAACACAAACATAACCAGTTACGTACTTTGATCAGGAGAAGTTATTATTTGTCGTGAGTGTGTCAAATCAAGGTTTTAGGGACTCGTGAGAGCCAATGATATCTCTATGACACTCGAGATGATATCAGATGCATTATACGAGTCACGTACCACGGAAGTAATATTCTGTTTAACTTTGTAGGGTGGGCTCTCGACCCGAGATGAAATGTGCCTGAGCTTTCTACTCTATTACCCCAAAGTTGCGCTCAAGCAATGCATTAGCAGCCCGACCTACGACAGCATATCTAACGAAGAGAGTAGTCTTTGGCCTCGTTTATCAACCTACAACTGGACCACTCAGCACAATAGAGACCTATTTAAACAGAAACTCCAGGAGTCCAGCATATTCCACTTCTGTCAAGGGGACACTATGGTACCGCAGGTATATTTCTTTTGTTAATATTGTGTCTGTTACATTGTATATAGAGTTGTATTTTGAATGAGGTTTGTGCTTTTGTCGGCATGAATGTATGTAAATTTACTTGTAGCACAAATTTTTTTTTTTTTTTTACGCATAATTGTGTTTCTACTAAAGTGCATTGAATAATAATATAATGGCTGCAATTGACCATACACAGTCATTAAACGAAAACACTGATTTTACATCGACATGACATCGAAGCAGCTCAGTTTATAAAAAGATATTTTTGTTCCACAAAGTACAGATACCCTTTTAGAGAAGCCTCATATACATGGGAATATTTGGTGTATCATGTATAGGTTACAATAGCTTTATTATTACCCTGCAAAAGACTGTAACATTGAAAACAAAATTAGAAGTTTCATTGGTTGGGTATATTCTAAGTAAAGTCGATTATTTTTAATAGTTCCAAAGCACTTATGAGCGTATACATTAGGCAGTGTGTTATGTATCCGTCAATTTCAAAGGTGACACTAATGTCGCGATGAGTGCAATTAATTACAAAATAATTATAATGTGCATGTTAGTCCCAGATGATAATAATAATAATAATAATAATAATAATAATAATAATAATAATTTTTAAGATTATTCTTTTTTATTTTATTTATTTGCATTTTGAGATCGAGCTTAATATAGATATCATCGTTGATATTTTTTAAATTGCCGGGGTTTGCAAGGACCGTGTTCTTTACTCTCTATTTCTATCAATATTCATCTTCATACACATGTTAAGTGAATTCTAACTGTGTTTTGTGTCTTCATTTTGTATTTCTGTAAGATGTTAAACATCACAAGATTCGTATAATAATGTCCTGTTTCGTTACAGGACGAAATAACATATTTTATGTGGATTTTATTTTCAAAAGCTTGCCATTCCAAGTGTATCAAGCAGTGTCTAGAAAAATACAACATTCCCAAGGTATTAAGTATAATTGTGTTTGTACGACAATGACAAGAGAATTTAACGCATATGAACGAGTTGCCTTTGATCAGCATTTAATTCATACCCTACTTAATATGGGATGAAAGGAACAAAACAGAACTTGCAGAACTAAAAATTGATACTAAATTCCATAAAATCAACAAATGTTAAGAAAACAAAAGACGATAAAAATACGGTCAAAGAGTTTCATACTATTAAATCTGTAGAAGAAGTCTGTGAACAAACGAAATTATTTTTAAAAATTCACTTCGCTAATACTGAAGACCAGATTGTTATAATGTGAGAAAAACACTCTAACCCTATTCGCAACGCATAGATGTCAATCCTTATATCAATATTTTAGGAACATGTTTGACCATCTGGGTGTAGAGGAAATATAGGTAACAGAAGCGAAAATATTAGCTACAGAGTGTTAGATCAGTGTAGGACCTTGCGTTATACATAAATCTCCTATAATTAAATGCAAGTTGTATGTGTATTTGTGTCTGTGCAGATAATAACTGATACGACAATATGTTTTATTTCAGAGCGATAGCAAAAATAAAAACGATTACAAACTCATTTGAGATCTGCTGCCTTTAAGCAGATTTTTGAGGTATATTATTTCTTCAAATAGTTACGTTATTAGCTTAATGCTGCATTTCCTTCCAAAAGCATATAACTGATGCAAATAATATGTTATTTGCAGCAAATGATATTAAAAATGATTGCTTATGTGTGGTTATTTTGAGTTTTTCTTTTCTTCATAAGGGGTGTGTGAAGCAGGTGTCAAATTTTGTAGAGGAAAAATAATATTTACTGCACTAAGTAACGTGATGCGTGTTAATGTATAAACCAAGATGGTAACCATGCACTGTGTTATTAACAGGTTGAGGCCTTGCATAATAAACTTTGTAACTACCCTGAGAGTGACACTTAGAATGGGTTGTCTACAGTTGCCACTCCCACCATTTTGCTGTTTTTTATGTCTTGATAGTCGTGCGTAAAGTACGTTTTGAAAACAAATCATATTTGTTTCTTCATTCTGGGTGTACATTATTGACAAATATTGTCACGATTGTTCCTTAGAGCATCTACAATATCTTTTCATGCCATCTTTTGTGATGTAATGCAGGATTAAAGATGAAGCTGTAAAAGAAAATATTTTCTTGTCTCGAATACACGTCGCACATGCATTTCATATTTTTTCCTTTCCAGACACTGATGTACACTTTCCATGAAAAACCACCGGCGCATGCCTACGTTCCACCAAAATCATCAACGTGCCCTCAATAATAGAGAACAGTTGAGATAGCCACATTGATCAATATTCTTGTCTGTTCATTTTAGTTAAAGTTGCAAGAATGAATTGAACTAAAGAAAACAAAGCTAATAGTATTGGTGCCCGCATACTTCTAAAAATGTCATAGACATGCAGATTATATTCTACTGTACATTATGAAATAGAGAACCAAAACTTTGCAGTATAGTTTAAGCTTTTATAAAGGATCTATGTATATATATATATATATATATATATATATATATATATATATATATATATATATATATTACCTTCCATTGAAACTTTGGTGCCTGAAATTGTTATACATATCTAATTATCGCATGACATCTGAACCTAGCAGAGACTAATGTTTAAAAGCTGATCCATTGAATTGCTTCCAATAAACAATCCTTTGACGGAAATCACGTGTTTCGCGTTTTAATATTGTAAGACGTCGGCTGGAAATTCCAGTATAATGAAACTGATAATACGAGAAGACACTCTAAATTTCTGATAAGCCGCATAACGAGACCGATAAAGTTTTATGTTGTTTGCAATCATGAAAAAACATTTTTAAGTATTTGTAATTTATTCATCTGTAGTCTAATTTTAGAGAAAGACTTATGAAAGTAACGGATGCCATTAAATAATGATTTGCGCAATAATGAGATAGAATCTGCCATGCGTAAATGCGTAATGCAAGCAAGCCGACATAATTAATATGTCTGCTTGCGATGAGGGTCTTTTTCAAACCCTCGTCTCCCCGCTTGTCGGTGGATTTTCCACACAGAAAAATGGGTCTAGGATCCCTTTCCTTGGGAGGAATATTTCTCATAGAGTAACCTCCACGTGCCAGATTTGAACTCTTTCCGGTACGGTAACGACCCCACGATCCTATCTTGCAGATACGGCATTGGCGGCAATAAATGTCTTAATGATACTGCGTACCCGGCCGTATCGACTTACTTGCATCACATCACACCTCAGGGCCGCATCAAGATTGGGGGATAAAACTAATTTGACCTGTCCTAAGAATAGTATTCAAATGAGCCATTCTGCCTTACCATGAATATTGGTCCTAAAGACGCCCCCAACCCGTCTGAAACTTTACTCTGGAGTTATTTTGTGGGGGGGGGGGGGAGAAATACTCTGGAGACTATTGTGGTATGGGTAAAAGGTCGCTTTAGGATTATTTCTCCCTGCGTACATAACAAAGCGATATACATCATGAGATATAAACAGAGCAAGCATCACAGATTCTTAGTGATTGGTTTGTTTTAAAGCTTAAGTGTATCTGATGCATCTGAGATTTGACATTAACCTGCGCAAACCCTTCAAAAACGAAAGACATGCAAACTCCAGGCCCTGCATAGTAACATAATGTTACTACGCAACAGTAATAACATTATAATGACATATGATTACTACTAAATAACCAACTGTTGGCTGGTGCAGCGTTTGAGACATTTGACAAAACGCTACAATACACGTCACCACAAACAAATATACTTGTATTACCTTGCGTTGGATTTTGTCGGCGCACGAATCAAACATAGACGTTTTCATTGATTCATTCATAAATAAACATTGTATTTTTGTCACCATCAAAAGTGTTCTTTGTTATTATCCGACCCCAAACCGGTTACCTTGTTACATGGACTGAAAGCTGTGTAATTGTTTGTTGGAAGGTTACTTCGTTAAGGACTGCCAAAGTAGTTACCTCTGTTTGAACTATTCCTCAGGTAAAATATTATTGGTTTTGGTATAGTCTGCGGCAGAATCTTTATTTGAAAATGTATCAGAAGCAGATGTTTGCTTTTCAATTGATGGCACTGGAGATAAGTTAATTTCTTTTTTTTTCTTTTTCTATCCTTCTAAGTGTACATCATCCGTACATAATGTTGAGTGATTTACATTCCAATTGCAAGACATCCTTTTCGCAATATTTGTCATCATGATTGAATGTTTTTCGTTTTCAGTTGGTCGCTGAAACTGCCAAGCTTTTAATGTACTTGTATTTACTGGGTGGCTCATGACAACCACTGACAGAAAAGTCAAATTCTTCTTAGAGGCGCCCTGTAACTGAAACACTGTAACTAATATCTGAGTATATAATACAAATGTCAATTAACGAAAAATTTCCAACTTACTACCATGTGAAATAATTAGTATTTTAAAATGCACTGTGTGTTTATAATTACATGAGTTTATTAAGAGAGCAACTATTAAAATGAGAAAATTACAATATTCTCTGACATCTAGTTATTTAGTAAGTCAGTAATTTTTATGATAGACTGAAAATACAATCAAACACTAATTATTTTGTTCTCACATGAATCGGACCTGTTATGTTTATCTATTTTGTGTTTAACGGGTGATCCATGACTGCAGATTGTAATGAGCTATATATAGGTTGCTTATTAGAGTTCATGTTCTGTTCAATGAACCTATTTGGTGTAATTTCCAGTTGGATGATTAATTCAGGTTGGTTTGTGTTGAGACATGCGTCATCTGTGATGAATTGCGAAACATAGTTGCAATAGAGTCGTGGGGGTGGATCAAAGGAGAAGGAAGAGAACAATTAATTCCTATTTTGACTATTGTTCTTTTAATATCAGTCTGTAGAAGTATTTAATGTTATGATTAGATTTTGTTTGAGAGGAATCATTTTATTTCGGTAATTTTGTACAATCACAAAATGCTCATACAACGGTCTTGACTTAAGCAACATTAAGAGAAAGCAGTTTTGGACAATGCCATTGTGATACATTCAAGACTGTTGCCACTTATGCAAATGTAAGCGTATGGATACATCAACACATTCAGGACCTGGAATTCGTTGGGAACACTCTAATCATTTGGACGCGTGATAGGACTTTTAGAGTTTTTTTGTATTTCATTCATAATACCCTAAGCTCCTCCTAAATTTTAATTTTATAACTTAGAGAATTAAATCTTTTGTTAAGTTTGACAAAATATTGATGGTTTTGCTTCTTTTTGTTACTTAATTTAAGACCATGGAGTCGTAATAGACGAACCAAACAACATTAAAGAATGCAGTTTGTTTGATTAATAAAGTCTCCAAGAAATGTGTTTTAATTTGTATTTGGATGGATATCAATGAAATAATGCAGCAATCACGTGTTGACTACTGAGCAAAGAACCAATCTCGAGAGGTGGAAGATTGAATACCGTGTGTACATGCAATGGGGCATTGTATAGAATATCGGCGTCCTTGCAGTATTTATATAATTTCAGCATTCTTTCCTTACATATTTGGGGATCTTTAATTTCTAATATGTATTTTGGAGACCTCATTGACATTGGTATTACATTCAGATACATTTCTCTCTAATCATATGTTCAATATGTATGATTTACACGCGTATTTAAATCTGGGAAGCATTAAGGTATTTTGCGCCTGACAAGATTTCGAACAGAAATATAAAAGCTGCATCAGCTGCTAGTGTCAACATCACTTCATCATGAACATCAACTACAGCTCTACTAACATCGATAATATCAACTTCTTCCCCAAACAAGAAACAGACAAAACAATTTTTCGTGAAAAAGAATTATCATCTTTCCCCTTTCATAGCATTCCCTTCGTTACCTTCGTTGAAAGAAATATTCATTTCAAAATAAGTTACAGATTCCAGGTATTGGATTATCTGCAACGGAGCGGGTTTCAACGTTAGCATTGACTTTTATTAATTTACGTCATCGTATAAAGTGTCACATGTAACTCGATTGTTTTCGCTCTGTCCAAAGGCACTATAAAGATGCAAATGTTTGCACTACAAATACTAAAATGATAAACTACTATGAATACGTCAGGTTAAATAATTAAATAATAATAATTATGATCAATAGCTTCAACTGGTGGTGCAAGTCCATATGAGTCAAAATACAATAAATAACTAGGTATCACCACATATGCAACTCGATGAATGCCAGATCCTGATGTCTAATCCATGTTAGCAATACCGGTTTCAAGTGTGCCTGGTACTATCGATACAAGTTAATTTCGCATAAAACACCAGAAAATACTTGACTAATTTTGCCATCGCGAGTAAGTCAAGATTGGTCAATGGCCGCGTGGCCTACTGCGTGTTATACCGGGTACTGTAAGGCCCCTTATTGATGCTATTCTACCACTTGTTCCTTCTAATCAAAGGCGTTCATTATTTGCATGCGACCACCAACTGTATTTTCAAAGCCGTTCCTGATGCTGTTGCGAAAGCCCCTAACGCCGCTGCTTTTACAACCACTGGAGCCACTGATCTAACAACGCTGGAATATGAGCAAGGAATAGAAATATTACACCTGTTTATTTTTGCAATTACATCACCTCTAAGTTTGATAATTTTAATGTCACCAAGGTATTATTTTGTTTGACCGCATTAAGCTGATTAAGTTGTCTTTGGTTCAACGACACTGGGGCAGTTCCAGTTGTTTTTTTTTTTGCTGGAGAAAGTTTCAATGTGACCCCATAACTTTTTTATTGAGTTTTTTCCCAAGCTGATTTTCACAAAGGCAGACATTCACTTCATAACATGACACTGTTATTTCAAGTCGTAACAGGTTCAATTACTCTATTAATTGTCCACAGTCTCATCAAGGGCCCTCATTCGACCACCCGCAGATTCCAAAAATAAAGTCTTCTCAGAGAGAATCAAAGCATAGCAATATGGTATCCTGACCATATACTATTTTTTGCCTCAAGAATGCCATTTTATTAATTTTTATTTTGTTCATGTTTTCTGCCCAACTGAAAATGGTTCTTATTAACGTCTGTGCAAAGTTAGCCTCGTACGGTGCAGATATATTCGAGATGGCAGAGTTGAGTGTGGGTTCATGTTAAAATTGTAGCGTCTTTACTGGTCAACAATGAAGATTTTAGTTTTGGCTGCTGCTGGTACCACCTTTGTATATGTTCTTCTGTCCATCTAGTTTCTTCTTCCTGTATGAGAAATTATGGTCCAGGTTGTTGAGCTAACCACCTTTGTAGTAGGTTGATGCAGTCTTTCTTCTTTTTGTGTAGGTTGTTGATCTTCTGATACGGAAAAATAATCTTCTTCCTTAGGAGGCATTCGCGTAAAATTATCCCAGTGTGGTTTGGTCTTGTTTTCGCCTATGCGTAGATAGAAATCAACAATTTCTGAAAATCATTCCACATGCAATTATTACTGTATAATCTTTTTAATCCAGTCCAATCCTTGAATACCCAGTATTTCCCTCTCCAACATACAATTTTAGAATTATCGTGGGTCAGGTACTTCAGCAGGAAACAGTAGGGGCAATCATTTGTGTTTCATTCAATTTTTGAACTGGTTACCAACTTTGATATACACTCAGGGGGTTCTTGTTTTGGAAGTTTTGCAAGCGCCTCTCCAACATCTTGCATGTCATTTACCCTTCTTTGAATTTTATTTTAATTGCAATGGCGCACACCTGATTGGACCAGGTCGTTGTTGTGTTTCAATGATTGCTGCAGAGGTTTCACTTACTCTCTTTGTTTGTTCAACAGTGTCTGCGGTGTTTGCCACTATTTAATTTGTTGATTTAATCAGCGGTTTTAATGTTTGTTCAAAGTCCTCGTGAAGTTGTCTTGACCATAACATATCTTTGACAGTTTTATGAAATGCTATAACATTTCGAATTAGTTCCTGAGGTTTTATTGCAGATTGACTGCGTCGTCTTTCATACTCTTCTATAACATCACTGGCGAAGAGCGGCATCTTATATAATTATCATGATTGTTTAATTCTTTCTCAAAACCTGAACGAAATTTTCTCTATCAGCAGTTGCAACTCGCTTTTTGTTTTAATGGCAGTGCATCCTAAGCCATTCCTGGTGAAGAGAAGTAATGTGCAGGGTATAATTTATACACTCGCATAGTAGTATCGCGAAATGTCTTAAACACATCAGCGAGTAATAACACATCAGTGCGCAAATACAAATCATGATAGTCACCCATGGTTTTAAATCAAATGCCAACCAGACTTTGTTTGCATGTTCGTAATCCAAAATTCCTTAATGTGAAAGTGACGAAAAAAAAAAAAAATGATTCGATCGGTGGCATCTGAATTTCAGCAATTTGTTCCCAATCACTCATGTACAATTATGGGTACACACCATTTCTAGTTAATATGTCAGTGTTAGTGGTACAATATCGACTAGTGATTTTGAAGTTTTATGCCGCTAGATTGCTAACTTACGTGTTCAAGGATGAATTTCGGAAACTGTAAGTAATCGATGAAATGTAATTGTCCAAGTTTAATGGTCATGTATTTTTCCATATACCTGGAATAACGCTTATTGGTGCCTTTGATGTGACTGATTACATTATTTAATGGTCACCATACTGAAGCAGGTAATGAAGCACTACATGAATTTTTATTTAATTTGGCTTTATTCGTAAGAGAAAATTTAATGCGTTGTGCGCAGCTTCTCTATAAGCGCCAGTGATTAGACATTGATTACGAACGTTAAGAACCATCTCAACTGAATTCTTACCACGATACAACACTGAGTTTGCCCGTCACATCTGGCAATAGTATAACAAAATCCGCATGGGGCTTGTTCAGAAACTTGGGCTGAATTTGTTGTATGTTTGTTGGTAGCAGAGATGCACGCGAACGCGTCTCCAAATTGGAATGTTGAGATGTTCGAAGTCCACATACACGATAAAGGGTTATTTTTTTCGTTGCACCACTGTAAAGATAACAATGTTTTTACCAAGTTCTGACATAATCGTACGCTGTGGGTTTTGACTTTTTCTACGGAAATAAAGGTCATCGTCGTCATGTGGTTGCTGTGTGCATATATACATATATATTACATATATGCAATGCCTGCAAGGAAACTTTTCTACCTGTTTGCTTACTGTGTTGGTTAAGCAACCTGGCATAATTCTTTATCCAACAGTAATTAAATGAACCAAGCATCAACAGATCGATTTCGGCTCGCTCGCTTTGTCCACGTGGAGATAGTGAAAGCGCTCAAAAGCCCGTATTCAAAGTAAACACATAAAGAGATATACCTAGCTTAAGTGTTTCAAACTTTATGAGTGTGGCCTTAGTAACCTGCACACAAATTCTATACCACCAAAATGGAATTCACCGATGTATTGCTGATATTTACGCGGCTTGTCTGTGTGGTCACTATCTGGCTAAAATAGTCCATTTAAAACATCTGTTATCACAGTTATCCTGAATGTGGCTGAGCGTAACTAGTGTTTGTATATAACTAGATCCTGGAAACGGTTGGTATGGGAAAAATGTACTTCTATATACGAACATCTGTCAAGAATCA
>JAECUM010094960.1:0-10128 GCA_016617855.1 Megalonaias nervosa | reverse complement strand
GCCCTGGTAACCAGACCATATCTACACTGGTAGTACCAAGTTTGTTTCCAGAAACATAATCCAGATCACCCATCTTGGTAGCGTGCCCTTCCGTTTAAGTGTACTTGATGAAAAAAGTAAATAAATGTACATCGATTAATATATGCTATCCATGGTGACGGCTGAGTTGTATTGGAACATCGCTCGTCCCTTTCCGTAAAACCGAAAATAACTCAGCTTGTGTTCGACGCAGTCATATATATCATATCAATACTAAATGTTTGCCGGAAGTGAGAATGGCTTCCATATAAGGAGTAGCACCTTTTGTAACCATAGCAGCAAGTATAAAATCGTCCGGTCCGACGGATATGGCATAGCGGCAGACCCGGCTGGTTGCTTGTGCGAAGTGCGCGATGCACACAGGCGCCGCCGCCGAATAATATGTGCCAAACTTTCAGACATCTATGGAAATTTTCGATAATATCTTTTTGGAAAGGCGCCAAACATTCATCGCACAAACAAGAAAAACACCACGCGCAGGGTCTGCATAGCGGTATTTCGGTTGGGCGAAGTTTGGAGAGATGGAGGATTTACTGCAGGTTATCAAAACAAGGCGGCTCTGTTTCAAATTATCAATTTTACTGGTTAGGTAACCAATCGTTTATTGTCCCTCATCTTATCAGGTAGTGAGGATTCCATGAAAAACACTGGTGCGTTTAATGACATGAACGGCAATGATACAGTCGTCATGAATACTGATTTTGTTTTTAATTTTTTTTTTTTTTTCTTGTTGCGAAAAAGTTACTTTATTCCTATACATTGTACAAGTTTCATGAGAAAATACCTTACCCAAGAAAAGTAAATTTTCATGAAGAATTGTTATTCTCACGTTGAAACCAGATACTGAGTATTACAATAATGAAAGTAATTGCTCCTTTGCTGGTAAATAAATGCTTTGTTTAGAAGTAACCTTCATGAAGAATAAAAAGTGTCATTTCTAGTGGATGCAAATCATAATAATAAATTTCAAACTTTATTTTTAGTTTTTCGCAAGAAAATGTATAAATCTTTATCAAGGTCGGTGATTTTCTTTCAGTGAAAAATAAGAACTCATCTGAACAAGTTTCTTCCCGAAAAAATCGCTTCGTTGTTTGCATGTTCAGCCAGGGCATACACTATTTACGCGAAATAAATTATCACTTTTGACTTTTCAGTAAATTGCGATTTACAAAGGAAAATTCTGGCATGTTTTCTTTTAAGGATTAAACACACACACACACACACACACACACACACACACACACACTTTCTTTTGCCTTTCTTTGTATTTTATTTGTTTTACATTTACCATTTCTGTTCCACTGCTATTGCTTTACATACTTCAGCCAGGATTGTCCTTATGTGCCGTTAACCCTAAACATACATACATACATACATACATACATACATACATACATAGCTTCTTTAAACAAGTTTTAAAACTCGTTAATACCAGAGTTGAAGTCATGTAGACGGGTTCAAAACCCGTTTGAACCACCTTTATAAATCTCTGTCATTGAAACAAATTTTAAGAGTCTGTTTAAACGAATTCTCAGCACGTTCAAAAGACTTTAAAATTTGTTGTACGAATTAACACTTAGATTACTTTATTCCACATTTCCTAAGTGAATTGCTGTTGTATCTCATCTCGATTACTTTTTTTTTTCCATATTTCCTAAGTGAAATGCTGTTGTATCTCATCTCGATTACTTTTTTCCACATTTCCTAAGTAAATTGCTGTTGTATCTCATCTCGATTACTTGTTCCACATTTCCTAAGTGAATTGCTGTTGTATCTCATCTCTATTGTTCCACATTTCCTAAGTGAATTGCTGTTGCATCTCATCTCGATTACTTGTTCGAAAACAATTTGTGCAAAACGTACGCACGGATCACGTGAGCAAGTCCAGAACCGTGTGGTAATATTTTAATTGCAAGCTATGTGAAAATTATTTAGTTTCCCATATTAGCAATGGCAAACCACGGTCCTTTTAGGAAACAGCAGATTCAGATCAATAAAAGGACAAATGATTTTGCCTACGTCATGTGTTTGTCATAATTCGTCGCTGGCAGTGCAACGCACGGAAACCTACAGAAAATAAAATCCGGCGTACATATGGTCTGACTGTTAAATTTCAGAAGGGCGAGTTCATTAAAAGAAATATTCGTTTTGGTTGCTTGCGCTAAGAAAACTAGAGCCAATAGGTTAAAATTGATTCACTTTGATGATCTGTGTTTGGGTTGCATTAAATCTTAAGGACATTTTTGTGAAACAATATTTTGTTGTGTTTACTGGTATGTTTGGCTGGAACTTGTCGACCCGTAATTTCGAATGGATTAATCCAGTGGAAGTTTCCGGATATGCTCGATATCAATGAACCGGTTTCATTCATCTATGATTGGGTATTATAAAGTGTTTACCAAGCCTCCTCACATCCTAGTGCTACAATCGGCTTAATTTGTATATTTTTTTTATTTTATTTTTTTTTTTTTTTTTTTTTTTTTTTTTTTTTTTTTAAATGTGCCTTAATAAGATAAGGGATTGCTGCTCGCGATATGTCTGTGGGATAAAGACATTTTGTTTCGTGTTGATATCAATTTAAATTATCCAAGGTGCAAAGGTTACCAAAGAAATTTATTTAGTCATAATGTAGCAGGAGCATATATTTCATAATTTTATAAATTCATGTTTTAATTAGGCAGAAGTGGGTATTTTATTGTTTTATGTAATTAATGTTCATTGATGAGTGAAATAAAGTCATCAGTTACAATTATTGTGTTATTCTCATTTTACACATATTTAGCCAATTAGGCAACCTTGAACCAGGATTACCTGTTCGACTTTTGTTCACTGTGAGCAATGAAGCTACCCTGATTACTGTTCATGCTGAGATGTTCTACTGTATGGAAAGTGGTAAGTAAGTTTCTGATTGATTAGTTTGCTACTTGTCTGTATAAACAACATAGCATGAACAGCATATTAGTGCTGATCATTCCATTGGAGCTTCTGAAGGGTGCTCGTCATGGGATTGCAGCTTGATGATTCTTTTGCTTCAAGGAAAATGTGACTTGACCTTTGTCCCATATGATGAGGTAAATAGATTTATAATATAGGTAACGTAACAGTTTTGTTTACATGTACTCTGTATATATCTCTGAAATATGTGTTGATGTATTGTAGTACCCTTAATACGTTATCAACCTGCATATTCTTTTCTGAGCCTATCATTCTGTCCATACGCTTGCCTGTCTGTATGTCTGCTCTCTACTTTGCTCTACACGCTGATTGTTTTATGTTTAGGTATATTTGGTTCACTACCTCTCTAGATGGATAATTAATAAATATATGGGGTAGTAAGTAATTCGTATTGAATGTACTGTAAACTAAATCAATGTATACATGCAGAACAATAATGCACTGATGACGGTATTATTTATAGTTGCAGTAAATGTATTTTTATTGTACTTGCATGGTGTAAGAAAGCAGTTGAAATGTATTTATCTCTATTTGACAACCTCGTGCACAATAAACCCAATTTCTTATAACAAATACGGGACTTGTATTTTCTATTCTGTGAGTAGAAGGCATGTTCTGTAACAATAAGAACAAACCAGCCTTAAAACAACAACAAGAGTATAAAAAGTAACATGTAAAACTTTCTTTTTCTGTATGACTTCATAGTACGCTGTATTTTGGTCCATAATTTTTCTTCTACTTCCCCGAAAGTCTTAAACCCATTTATTTAAGTGCAATATATTCTCTCTCTCTCTCTCTCTCTCTCTCTCTCTCTCTCTCTCTCTCTCTCTCTCTCACACACACACACACACACACACACACACACACACACACACATTTTAATAAAAACGACGAATATTTCTTTTTTACCTCGAAATGTAAATGACTATATTTATTTGGTGGTAATGGTTCGCTTGCTTTGCTTATAATAAGATAATCTACCATGTCCTGAAAATTTTGTCTCATGAAATGAGCTGGATCTTACCGCATTTAAAGGTCTACCCGGGTCGACTTCTATGTGGGTTTTAGATCGATCGAGGAATATATATATATATATTTGTTACGAGACTATGCTCTAAAATAGGCAAGAGAAAAGAGTGACAGACAAGCTTTGTAAAATTCAACAAATTTATTTCCCTAGAATGCAAAGTGAAAATGAGAAAAAAAGAACTTAACGGAATTGCGAATTAAATCCCAAAATAGTCCAAGAATTACAGACACAAGTCCTAATAATTTAAAGTCCTGAATAAAATTCAGTAGAAGTTCAGGATGGATCAAAAAAGTGAAGGCGATGATGTATCTGTGGTAGCTTATAGAGTGTTGATGTGTCAACAGTCTTTTGTTGAATCGCAATAAGATAATTCCCGGTTTGAACTCACTGTAAATTCCAGTGAATGTCTCTATCCTAGAATTTTATCAGAGCACTTTGTATTTCCAGAGAAAATAATCAACTGAATTCAATAGCTTGAAGAAATAAAATTTCCAGCCAAAAATTAAATACTGGACACAACATATAATACAAATTAAAAGTGCTAGGTCTTAAAGCACAACTGAAAAATCCTCTTATAAGATCATATAGTTCTCTACTTGACCTCAGGTCACAATCATTTTCTTAAAAAAGAACATTACCTAACGGAAAATAACCTTCTAGAATGATCCTAATGTTTACAAAATTGAAGCCATACCTGGATTATGTAAAATACACTAAGGAAATTCCAAAACCTAGACCTAGACCCAAATAAACATATTTACTTCTATTGATAATAATACTGAGTTTAATCCCTTACACAAAGAGAATAATTTAGCTATGTATTAGTTGTTTACACAGAATAAAATAAACAAAAGTCAATTCGGGTCAAGAAGAAATGAATTCAGTTTTGGACAAGGTCATGTCCAACATAACATGTTACATTACAATAGCATGTAATGAAATACAATAAATAAACAAAAACTTACAAACAAATTATATATATATATATATATATATATATATATATATATATATATATATATATATATATATATATATATATACCATATGAATTATCTTTCGTTAAAGCTCGTTTAAAGTAACAAAGAAAAGAATGACTACAACAAGCTTTGTAAATTTTAACAAAAATAATTTATTTCCCTAGAAAACACGGTGAAAAGGTAAAAATATGAAACAAGACTTACGATTTACGAAGAAGATCCAAAAAATTGTCCTAATATGTGAAAACAATTCCTGTGACTAAACAGTTCTAAATTGACGTAGTCTGAATCTCAATTCCGTTCCAATATGGCGGATGATGACGTCAGACGAAGGTTAAACACAAATGTCCATAATTTTCACTGTGAATCACAATTTGTATTGTTCAGTTCCAATTTAGAATTAATTTCAGCAAATGTATTTGTCCAAAGCCAGTTGTGTAGTTCTCCAGGGAAAATAATTATTTAAAAGGTAGACGAAGTACAACTATCCTCAATAACAAAACACATGTTATTCTTCATACGTACGAACGAACAACTCTTTCCAGCACAAAAGAATACCTTCTTAAGGTATTGAAAACTCTATATGATGTTATCATATGACTCTCTAAGATGTTAAAATATGACTCTCCAATATGACTCTAGACTAGTTCGCAGCTACCTGAGTATTTTAAAGCAAACTAATACGTCACCCCATGCACACGCATGAAGAAATCATGGAGATTTCGAAATATCGCCAACGTAGTATAGAATGTCAACAAGTATTATTAGTAATGACCGTGGTCACAACCAATCATTTACATAGCTATTTCCGACTGTTTACTTAATATGACAAAACCGTCATGCAAAAATCGTGCTTACGCGAGTCACATTTACGTTCTAAATAAACACGACGTTTCTAACAAAATATCAGATCCTGCGAACATAATCATCATTATTATAATAATTATATTTAATGATATAAAAATGAAATAAAAATGAAACAAAAATAAAATAGAAAGAATTAGAAAAAATTCAAATTTTAACACACATGTAATTTAACTACAGGGTCGTAACAATATATATATATATATATATATATATATATATATATATATATATATATATATATATATATATATATATATATATATATATATATATATATATAATGTGAAAAATGATTAGTGATTTTTAAAAAAGAATAGCAACAACAAACAGAACAAAAAATATGAATAAACTAATAATTTTTTTATTCGAAACATAACATCAGTGCTTTTTATTTGTTGAATAGTCTAATTAGTGCCCTGCGGTAAGAAACATTCTTTTAACCTTCCATTCTTGACAGACTGATGAACGATGGGGTGCAAATAGTATTAATCAAGAACGCGGAATGTTGTACGTGCATCGCTGTTAAGAATACACATGTATACGCTGCAGTAGATTAGAAACGAGATTAGGTTTACTTTTCTTGGGCTCTTTTGTTTACATCTCTTTTCTTAAAACAACAAAGAACAGCATTTAGACAATGTAGAGATATACAAAAATACATATTCAAATTCAGAGAGGCTCTGTCGCACACGCATTCAAACACACAACCAACCACGGTATACAGCGGTACGCATCGTGGTATGTTCAGCAATACCACGGTATACCGTGGTACGCATCGCGGTATGTTCACAAATACCACGGTATACAGTGGTACGCATCACGGTATGTTCAGAAATAACACGGTATACCGTTGTACGCATCGCGGTATGTTCAGAAATACCACGGTATACCGTGGTACGCATCGCGGTATGTTCACAAATACCACGGTATACCGTTGTACGCATCGCGGAATATTCACAAATACCACGGTATATAGTGGTACGCATCGCGGTATGTTCACAAATACCACGATATACCGTTGTACGCATCGCGGTATGTTCAGAAATACCATGATATACCGCAATACAGAATTTTTCTTGGTACCTAGCTCTAACAAATGTACACTACCTCTCTCAAACAACTAAATTTCATACAATATACAATATATTTGTGTTAAAAAAAAATATATTTTAAAGTTAAGAGCGTTTTTATCAGCATAGATTGGCAAGCAAGACTTGTCACATGAACTAATCCCACTGCCACAAGCCGAACTGTTTCGTTCTACACAAGTAAAATTAGAGGGGGATAATCCCACATTTTGCAAGCATACCGAAGAATTGGAATTAGAGCCAGGTAAGGAGAAGGAAAAAAAAAAAACCTCCCCACAGTGTTTTGTGGACAGAAAATCATAACGTTATTGTATCATAAATATAAACAAATCCAATTTTTATTGAATTGTCAAGAAAATAAAATTTACTACGACTTACTTATTGTAGTTTTTCAGATATTGATCTAAGTCACTGAAAAACCCACATATGCTGCCAATCCCAGGTAGCTGTTAGAGGCCATCTGCCACCAAAGAAAATGTTCGTTTTAAAGTGTATGCTTTTTCATAGTAACATCCCTCCCTAGTGTGAAAATCAATATTACAAAATTCTCACCGCTCCGGTGGCCTAGTGGTTAGAGCGTTCGCCTCGGATGCGGGAGGTTGTGGGTTCGACCCCCGACCGAGTCATACCAAAGACTTAAAAAATGGTACTAACAGCTGCCTCGCTTGGCACTCAGCATTAAGAGGTTAGTATTTAGACTGGTCGGCCTGGTGTCAGGATAATGTGACTGGGTGGGACATCAAGTTACATGTCTGCGGCATGACGCCCCAGTGCTTGACAGCACTATAAACTGCCACACTGCAGACATCGTAGCGATATGACTGAAAAATTGTTAAAGCTAAGTTAAAAATCCAAATCACACACACACACACACACACACACACACACACACACACACACACACCAATACGCAGTCAGGTACTTAAAGTTTCTCTGGGTGCATTTAGAACATTTCTTTAAATACACTTCTTTCCTGTGGCAAATGAACCACCTACTTTATCTCAGACTAACGAAATTTACTATTTAATACACTATCAAATTATCCATCAATCACGCATGTGTGTGTGTTTATTGTTGTTAATAAAACGTTATATAACGGACTATGTTCCTTGCTTGCATTTATTTTAAACACATACTAATCTTGTCAACATTGTCTTTTCACTGGCAGAGTATAGTTCTAAATTCGATTATAAAGAAAAAGAATCCTCAATAATGATGGAGAGTGAAAGATAAATACTTGATGAAATACGTACAATGAACTTCGATTTTCTTTCTTTATTCATCTGTATATTTTTTCCATAATGAAGCTACTTCGACGGCTCGTTATTGCAAATGCATGTTATGTCTTTTTGTTTTCCGCTTTTGCAGAAAAACGGAAGATATTAGACTAAGCCTTTTCGTCCCGCATCCTTCCGTTTTCCTACTCCGTAAATAGTATAGTGGGTATTTATTGCATGGACTTTCTCATGACATTATCTACATGTCTAAAGGTAGGTGGGTCAAAAACAACTACGCAAACATCAATTAAGCAGACAAAATTTTCATTCCTAATCCAGATTTTAATGGGAAAAAAAAATAATCAAACTAGATGGAGTAATCTATAACCTGCCATTTCTATACGTCAAACATTCTCATTCCAAATATCATATGTAGTCTAGTAAAGTTACCGTATACCGTAGATTTTTGTGATTACTTGTTTGATTATGGGAATAAGGTCCTATGGAAATATTCCTCAGCCCGAAAAAATTTGCCAATTACCAGGAGCAAACGTCACGGAATGAAGTGTTAGTGAGTTTCTATGATGCCATGGTTTAATTTTGGTGGATTCAGGTCAAAGCCGCATGAATATCTTTGTCATTCAATAGTCCCTATTAAAATCTAGTTGTGTACATTGGTTGTGACTCCAGGTGCAGTATTTATGATTGGAGACGGGTAAATTACACAATGGAATAAACGAAAAGGGACTGTTCCGTCGTCGGCAGGTACCATTTATGTTGCCATGGTGGCAAATGTGATACAAGTTTACATGCGAAAAGTGGCTTAAAACCATGAATTGACTGGCCTAAGGTGTCGTAGTAAAATAGTTCCCCGTGTTAGGAGGAATTGTATAGTTTTACGGCGTGAAATGCTGACGGTACGGAAAGTTAATGAAGAGAAACCATGCAGATGTGCGGTTGATAGACAATTGGAAAGTTGTAAGATCTGTGGTCTTGTATTAATTAGAGTAAAATTATCTATAGAATGGACGTGTTGGGCTTTCTGATTTACAACAGAAGCTGTATGGAAGTCTTTGGAATTAGGGGAAAGTTATGACTTCTAGCGGAATCGCGCCAGGGTTTGATATTGCTCGGTCAAGCAAGACCCCTGGATTATTACAATATCTACGTGTCCGGTTCTCATCAGTTGACTGCCATCAGATGATCTTTGTACTGATTTTGATTTGTAAACATGAAAGATACGAACTAATTATATTATATAAACACGCTTATATGAAATAAATATAGTTGTTTCGGATTATATACCGTTACAATTTTAGGTCTTAAAATACGTAACAGAAAGTGGACCAATAATTTATGTAAAATGAACAAGCAGTTTATTTCCCTACAATGCAAAATGAAAACTCCAAAGACATTTACAATAATGTGAATTCAATTTTAAATATTCCTAAACGTTATATCACAAGTCCAAAATTATAGAATATTTTGAATGAATTGAAATTGTCCAGAATGTCCTGATATAACATAATGATGCAATCCAAAATATCTTTGTAGGAGTTTACAAAAATCCATAGTAATGATTTAATGCAAACGTGAATGAGTACATTAGTAATTCCAATGAAAATATTAAATAAACCATTTCTTTCGAGTTCTATCTGAACACAACTGTAAAATCTGATCGAAAATGGATTCCCAAAGACTGATCTAAAACAGGAATGAATTATATATCAAATCCCTATTTTTGCAAATTTTCACTTGACCTGTAACGTATTAAAATGTGGAGCACTCCAACGGAAAAAAACTTAGTCTAGATGTAGACAAGACTGGCCTTGTACTGTTTATAGCTTACAATCATGAACAAAGTTAAGCACACAATATAAATGAAATATACATAACAATACTTTCATTTTCATGTTTGCCACCGGGTAAAGCCATCCCTTTATGATTTTTGA
>JAECUM010094957.1:0-10190 GCA_016617855.1 Megalonaias nervosa | reverse complement strand
TTATCAGTGTCATCAAAAGTGTGGAGTTTAGTTGGAATCGATAGTATCTGTCCTCGTCCAATGACAGACAATGATAACAAATATATTGATGCAGCCACAGATAATTTTTCCAAGTTGTCTGAGGCTGAAGGTCTCCACAACTAAAGTGCTGATGAAGTAACACAATTTCTACTTAATATCACATGTCGCCTTGGTCCTATCAATCAGGGAAAATAGTTCAAAAACAAGCTGATAGATAACCTAACATAACTTTAATATGGACCACAGAATTTCCTCTGCATACTATTATAGGGCTAAATTTAGTTATTTCAGGTGCTATGGTATTTGTATAAGTTTTAGAAGAGAAGATATATGTGTGTATACATTTTCTATTTTCTCTCCATAAATATAATAATAGCATGTCTATGATAGAGGAGTAGCTCTTTAGTCACTGTTAAATTTAGAGGCTGATATTCTGGGCGAATACCATATTATCAGCAGCTACTGAAATGCAGTGATGTCAAGTTACAGTGCTAGCTGAGAAATCAAAACAAAGAAGTCAGCATGACAGTTGGATTATGTGTTTCTAAAGCTAACTAAAATCAATTATAGCAAGTTTGCCTTAATACTTAAACATTAAAATTAGTCACCAGTTGTAGAGAAATTTGAATCTCTTTTAGTAGGCATAAAGTGCTTAAAATAGAGTTAGGTAGTTATAATAATTTTGAATTAATTTGCTCATAGGTATAACGTTTACAAGTAATTTCCTACTTGATATATCATTTTTGGAAATTCTAACATACAGTATCAGTGGGAAGAGAGTGTATATGGAGATTAGATATATGACTTTATTTTGGACTACATAATTTAGATTTTGTGCATTTTGATATGTAGATTAGAGGTAGATAAATGGTCTGCACCTAACACAATCAGACCATAAGTTTAGTTCTAGAAAAGGTCTTCAGGGAATGTTCTCTCTGAAGTCTGCTAGGATTGTTTATAAGCCAGGTCAAACAAAATGCAGGGGGTCAGCATGAAGAACTAGAAGTATCGGAGTTCCATTAAATGTAGAAAAGAAAACCCTCTTGCTTGTGACTAATTCCCCATAGCACAGTTACATCAAATAGGCACTACTACAATACCATGCACAGACCAATGGGCAGAGGGAACATGACAATAGGATCATGAAAGAAATGCTATCCAATGTAACCAATGACCAAGAAACAAAATGGGATGTCTGGTTGTCCAATATACTGTTTGCATACAGGACAAATATACAGGCATCTACCAAGGTCACACCTTTTGAGATTATTTATGGTAGGAAGACTTGTGTCATTTCTGCACGTAGCAAAAGCAGAGACTGCATTGAATTCTCTCATGATGTGTTGGCAACCACAAACAAACACAGGGAGTTTATATGTCAGAGTGTAACAGAAAAGATTTAAAATGTACAGGGATCTCTGATTCTTATGAAGAATGCCAATAAAATAAGGAGATTTGACTGCAAACTGGCACCACGATGGGTGGGCCCTCACATAGTAAAAGATGTTCTTACAAAGGGCAGGGTAAGACTGCAAAATGAACATAGTGGCAATCTGCGGTCTAACATTTATCATTGTAGCCATTTGAAACTTTATACAAGGAGACCAGCTATGAGAAAATCCACCAGCACAACAGATGAGACAAACTCCAAGAAGACATTGAAAGAACATGTGAAAAGACTCAACGAAAAACAATCAGACTTAAACTCCTCTAATAATAAGTAATAGAGTAATGGTAATCCAAATAAAGGTCTTAAAAGACAAACAAGTCAACAATTGAAAATATTGCCAACAAGACTTCCAAGGAGGCCCCAGGAACACAACGAAAACAAAAACATTCATAATATTTTCAATCCTCCTACAGAAAAATAATGCACAAAAAAGTTGCAGAAAAATACAATTCACCTTTATGAAGTGACCAAAGTATAATTTACATAAAACATCATCAGGCCTAACAGAATTACAAATTGTACGAGATGATGGTAATTGCATGTTAGAGCTATAAGCTTTGCAATTTCAGGAAGTGAAGAGAGCTACAACTTTTGCCGTATTAGTATTGTCAGGCATATGCGCTCCACAATGGTTACTAAAAATCTTAGCATTGCCAGTTACCTCAACAACAATGTAAATAAGTATTTACAGGACGGTAATATGGAGTTAAATACTGTGTGGGCAACTGATGCAGAGATTATGGGTGCAGCATCACTTGTTATCCACAGACACTTATGTGTGTAGTGCTAGTGGATCAAATCCAAAGGAGTCAAGCACTTTGATTGGTTGAGGTACCAGCACCCTTTTCCTTGGACACTTTCACTCAGTCAGGAATTTATTTACAAAACCTTGGAAACGACCATATTAATATAGTGTTAGGTTACTAAGAAGAATTACGAACAATAATTAAAAGTTGTATTTTATTCTATGTAAGTCATTTTTGAAAGGTTATTAGTCTGAAATTGTAATCTGTATTAATGTAAAGGCTCATTTGAAATAAACCCTATGTGAGAGTTTGATAGGTGAACTATTACATGCATTATATTTCACATGTAGGTTTTGAGCAGATTAGGAAAGAGTTCATTAATGACAAGAAACCAATTAGTTGCAGTGGGGAAAAATCGGTTAGCTCATTCTGTCCTCTCACCTTTCCCCAACTTGTCAAGTGACCCATTATATGTATGGTATTTCACTTGTCGGCCTTAAGCATGTTACCAAAGAACCCATTAATAATAAGACACTTTGGTTGGGGGTGGGGGGAAAGAATCAGCTAGCTGATTCTGCCCCCCCCCCCGCCCTTTCGTGTTAAGTGACCAATTACATGTATGATATTTCACATGTGGACATTAAGCTTATTACCAAAAGAGTCCAGCAAGAGGGAAAGGATTGGCTGTTACACCGGTTGAGCTAAATTATACTCAGATGTTTGGCAAAGGGGGTGGCCTTTACCTCTACCACTCTCGCCACAACACCACAGATGCCAATAACGGGAAGGTGATTGCTCCTCCTTAAATGTTAAATATAGCAAGTTTCATGACGTTTGTATTACTAGTTTTAGTGATTTGGTATTGTGCAAAAGCTGTGTCATATGGTTGATGATGATGGTGTCACCCAAGTTTGTGCTAACCTAGAATTCATTTGTGTGCTTATGTTTATGCTTATTTTTGGGGCATGTGCTTTATTTCATTTAACAGTTAGACACAGTATGTGCATGCTTTTTAGAATTTAATTGCAAAGTCTGAATATAATCAAAACAGAGAAAATACTGTTTTTTTTTTTTGTTTTTTTGTTTTCTTTATCCGTAGCAAGATATACCAAATCACCTTGATCCAGATGGATTCAGCTTAAAATATGCATCAAATAATGAGGGATTGTAGCAGTTATCTTCCCTTTAAACCGATAGGTGGCAGCATGAAACAAAGACAGTCTAAAATTATATCCAGTATACTTCCTACCTAATAAACATGCAATACAAAATTATAGCATTTTTATTTTGCTTTGCAAAATGTGTCAATCGTACAGATCATGGACGTTATCGGCGGTGAGAGAGGAGTTTAAATGACAAGGAGCTAAGTTATTATGTGAAAAAAGGAGTTAATCAGTAGGTTAATCAAACTAGGTATCGGTGATATTGTTGCCGCAAATGGAAAATCACATTTTCTCGTTTCTGCATAAAAATGAAATACTTGTCAATTTCACACAATTAACTTTGTGATTCTTTTCCGAAATTACTTTTCAGCAGATTCATATTCCTCAATTATAAACGTCATGGAAAATTCATATATTTGTTTTGAATAATTCAAGATGGTTAATTGGTGGGGTAATTTAGTAAACAATTTAGACTTCCTAAGAAATGATTTTATCCGTTAGTTTGGATTTATACAAGATTCTTGTTGAATGGAATATTTTTTACGATAAACATATATTTTATATATTATTAAAGTAATATCATATCTGCATTATACTAAACTATAATTGTTCTTTTTATTCTCAGGTTTTAGGCCTATGATGATAAGTTTTTCAAGTATTTTTATAAGTCAAATGAATGAAATCGAATGTTACTGTCTTAATGCTGCTCTCCTCCAGAAAATAACTTTCGTTTAAAACAGAACATCAGTATTTTAATTATGACGTCTTTGCTTCTTATTTAAAATGGGTTTGATTTAATATTCAGCCCATACATGGTTGAGAGAGAGAGAGAGATGTTTGTGTGTGTGTCTGTGTGTGTGTGTGTGTGTGTGTGTGTGTGTGTACACAATGATATCTGTCATATTTGATAGAAGTGAAATATTCTATACCCAAACTATTATTTGAGAGGGACTAATTGAGAGATATTATCATGGTCTAAAAAAGTTATTGGTGTGTTTTAGTTTTTCAAGGACAGTTTACAGTAAGATTTACACACACAAATCTGTTCACCGATGTATTAATGATTTATTTACATGAGGCCTGGCTCTGTTAAAAGGCGTATTTATTGTAAATTTATACCAAGACTTATCTGTCTCTCCATGATCATGTATTTCACAGTTGTTCACCAAAATAAATACAGTGTTTTAAAAACATTTGAGTAAAGTTTAAATACAATGCTGTTCTCAAAGTTATTTTACATTTTTAACTGTCTTATAATGAGTGAATTAAAATAATATATCTAGACTGATCAATAATAGATTGTCCTGGGGAACGAAAAAGCCCAAGGATAACCAAATAACGGGACCAGGTTTTTCTGTGGCTCCACCTCTTGGAAAGATAACTGGGTATGATCCCTCATTGAAGCGTATTCAAACATGTCATAATTCTTGTGTGCAGGGAAAAACATTGGTGTTTTATAATGTGACCAGGAACATTATACTTTCATTTCTTCATACAAAATATTTGAAAACAGTTGAACTGATTCATTGCACATGGTAACCATTTTATTAGTCTTATGTGAAATGAGGCTTTATGTATGTTTCTTTAAGATTTTTAAACTATTTTATCATATTAAATATAGTGTTGTGTGCATTTAAAAAGTTTTTTTTATAAATTATAACTAAGCAACTGTACACTGAATTGTTATACCATTAGCTGAAATGAAGATTATGCTTAAGGTGGAGATGGTTGTTGTTGTTGGTGTGGGGCTTAACGCCATTTTTCAGCACACGATAGGCTATACATGGCGGCCAGTATTAATGGTGGAGGAAGAATCCGGGAAATCCGCGGAAAGAACCACCGACCCACGAGAAGCTACTGGCAAGCTTTCTCACATATCCACATTCGCCGAATCTTAGACTCGAACCCCACGCAGACAGAGGTGAGATGGCAGTGATCCGTAACGGAGAGCGCTTTAGACCACTCGGCCACTCGGGGCCCCTAAGGTGGAGATGGAATGTAGTATGAATATTTTGAATTGCTCCTCTTCTTAATGTTTGGAATGTTGTACTGTCTTTAAACTGCATTGTTTGAGGAAATACAATGGGCATTTACAGGCAGCTATTGTTCAGTATGACTGGCCACATTTATTTTCAAAACTAGGTTAATTGCCTGTCCTGGGATGGGAATTTAAAAAAAAAAATAGTATACAAAAATGTTAACAAATTAGGATGCTTAAAAGACAGCTTGAAGATAAAAATACAAACTAAGTAATACAAAATTTGGGATAAAACTCGCAACCTCTTGTTTGGCAGCCTGGACACACAGAAACAACTCTTGTTGTACAGCAATCAAACTGATAAAGTTAGTGACAAAGACCTGGTCTTATGCTCCTATGCTTACATATATCTCTTTACCTTTAGATAATATTTCCTCATAATTTTGAGTATACAGTCATGAAATTTGATGAGATTATTCATTTTAAGGGTTTGTTTTACCCATCTGCAAAAAAAGGTAGGACCGTGACCTACATTTCAGGTTCAGTTAATTATGTTCTTTGGTGACATTAAGCTCACTTTCTGAGATCTTGGATGCTGTTGCATGTTGAAATATGAAACGTTTTTATTTTATATTTATTAACTGTACCGATTATTAGCGCTTGGCGCTCAGCATTAAGAGGTTAGTGTTAGGACTGGTCGGCCTTGTGTCAGGATAATGTGACTGGGTGGGACATCATGCCACATGTCTGCGGCATGATGCCCCAGTGCTAGACATCACTATAAACTGTCATACGGCAGACATCGTAGCGATATGACTGAACAATTGTTAAAGCTACGTTAAAAATCTAAATCACACACACACACACACACAAACTAATTATTAGCAAGAGTTGGTCAAAGCATCATATTTTTTAACATTCGTGTTTGTTTATCTGTAAAAACAAGTCATGACACTGATCATTATATATATTTTCATTCATCACTGGTAAAAATAGGTCACATTGACCTATTATGTTCCATTAATCAAAAATATCATTGATCTCAGTTTTTTGTTCACTTAAACTGTTGTATACAGTTATAAAACTTCATAGAAGCATTCATTTTCAAGGAGAATGGCACATCATTGACAAAGTTGGTTACAATGAAATACTTTGAACATCTACTGAATATGTAAAGCTATAATGTTTAACTCCATTTCTCTTAACCTTTTGCATTACAGGCATGAAATGTACTTGGTCTATTTATTTCTATACACACATGTATATTAAATATTTGAAAAGGTGTATACAGTGACCTGTTTTATTTCTGAGGTGCCTTTGCTTAGTATTTGGGGAAAAAAAAGTATTACAGTTGAGTAGAGACAGCGTTCTGCAATATTTTCTGTTAAAGTAGTCTTTATGTGGAAAAGTTATTGCATTAGGAATGACAAAAATACAAATATTTAATGAAATATTTATCAGTCAAACTTGTATATTACAAAGTGAAATTCCTGGGTTTTTTCCTTATTAAACTACGTATAAAGTGGTTGCAAACCCAGAACAGTGTTAAATTTGTGCTCATTATGTTCAAATTTATCTTACCATAGTGACTGACATTGCAGGAATTGTAAAGTTTGTAGTTCCTTACAGTGTAAGTAAGTGTAAGAATCCTGTTACCACCTAAGCACTTCTTTTTAGGCATTGTATTTTTATGTGGACCTGAATGCAAATTACTTTCTAAGTTTTTATAACAAATATGTTGTGGCGGGGCATTTCTAACATATGTTAACCCATAGCCTCGCACAAATGATGAAGGAAAAATGTTGTCAGAGTTCTTTTTTTAAATTCTCAAAACATTGAACAATTCATCCAAGATTTCTCTTGCCTACCAACTATTTTCACTTGCACAGGCTAGTTGGACTTGGAATTGTCATCAATACAATGTATTTTCTCTCTAATCAATTCATTGTTATTGCAACTCTTCCTGAATAGAAACTCCTATTAATTTGGGGTTTTCACCAGAAGATTTTTATGACGTCTATATATAGTCATTCAGTTAATGAAAGGTGTGCCGATCTGAGTCAATATGGCTGCCATCTTGAAAATCTTAATGTTCCTACTTCTGGGTGGATGGTCATATTAGCATATTGTTTTTTTACCAAACAACTATTTATTTTGTTTGTGGTACTGATCTGACATCAGATGTGACTGTTTTGGCAGCCATCGTAGAAATCTTGTTACTGTCATCTCATAAATGGAAAACCATGTTGACATGTGGTTTGCTCGGGATGACTTATTATCAAGCCTATATGAAATTAAATGACAATGGTTCCAATCTTCCAATCAGCATGGTTACTTGTAGCCATCATAAGTTTTTTGTTTTTTTGTTGCATACTTTTGAATGGATAGTTATATAGACATTTGGTTTCACCAAAAGGCTTTTAATGGTCATAAATGAAAACACTGTAGAGGTGACATCCACAATGGCCACTACGGCAGCCATCATAAAATCTTGTTATTGCTTCTTTTTCTAAACAGAAAGTCATAGCGGCATTTTCACCAAAAGACTTCCTTTTGTCGTCTGGTTGTTCCAGACTGAAAATTATGCAGATCTGACATACAATATGGCCACTGTGGTGGCCATCTTAAAAATCTTGTAATTACTACTACTTCTGAATAGATGATCATATCAGCATGTGTTTTCTCCAAAAAACTTCATAAGATGTCTCATTGGTGCTACAGCTGTCTGTATCATCGTTTAAATTGTAATATACTGTAGTTTTTATGTAAGCCATTTGAGTCTATGACAATTATATTTTAAATTCTTTAATTCAGTGACTAGTTAGCAATATAGTAAAGTACACGTACAGTATGTCCTAGGAATTTCATTCATAAAAAGGTCAATTGCTAAGGTCAAATCAACAACTAAGTCAGTGAAGAATGCCAAAATGAATGGAGTTTACATAAACATCACATGGAATTAGTAGTGCATATGTCCTGAAGAGAGCTATCCTGCATGCCATAGCATTTGATTGGTTCAGTAATTTGAGAAGGTCAGAACAAGACTGATACATTATGACTGTTTGCATTATATGTGTTGTGAAATATTCTAATTTAATTATTTGATAAATTATGGTGAATCAGGTATTGTTGATTTGTTGCTTATATACTGACTATAAATGACAATATACACAACTTATTATATTCTTCAGTTATGCCAGCTTTGTAAAAGTCAGAAAGGAGCTTGTGATTTATTTATATTTTTGTTGGATATAGCAAAGTAAATAATCTTTAATTTAAACATTTAGTACTTTGAAGATTACATGAATTTATTCAAGGATTTGAATATATAACTAATTCTCTCAGATTATGTGAAACCTTCAAGGACTTGTGTGATATTCTACGTTCACGGGATTACATTGAAGTAAACTCATTTGGATTAATAACTGCTAAATTCAGTGATGTTATCATGGTAGCATATAAGCACTTTAGAACTTTCATTCAGAATACTTTGAAATAGTTTCTGGATTAGGAGATGTTGATAGTATAATTAGGATAATTAGGTTTACATACTCGGAGTTTGTACATTTTAAGTTATTTATAATTCTCTCACAGTGTTTGAGTTTATATTTTATTTAAGTAAATTTATATTTTAGAAGACTTGAATGCTTGTGTGGTTTTACCTAGTCTTGTTACTTAACTTCAAGCCCAATGACGTAATGTTGGTCTTAAATGATGCCAATCTGCACAGACAGTATGATTGCTGCAATGGCCATCTTGAAAAACATTGTATCACTACTCTTCCTGAATGAATGGTCATATCAACATATGATTTTCACCAGAAGACTGATTATGGTTGCCATCGTGGCCATTGTGAAAATTGTCTTTTTCCTCCAGAATATCAGAGATAGTTTCCACACCCATCAGTTAACAAAAATAAACAGCCTTTGGTTCCTGGAGATTCATTTCGGCCTACGGAGTGTCATTGCTTGAAGGAGCTCTTATTTTACTTAACTTGGCTGTAAATCCAAGTGAGTTTTTGCTGTTAACACCTTTTGTTTTTGCTTTTGTTATTGCCCTTCATCCATCGTGCATCATCATGTGTCCATCGGCAACTGCTATATTAATCTGACATACTAATTTCAACCAAACTTGTCAACCTTGTAAATACGTTCAGATTTAAAACATTGCATGTTTGTTTTACGGCTTTGAGTAAGAGAAGTTTATTCTTATTATTAAACATGGTGAATTTTGAAAAAAGAAAAGGCTTTTTTATTTATTGAAAACAAATTGTATTGACATGTTCTTTTACAGTTCTTTCTTTCAGTCTTGGTCATGGTTTCTTTCTCATCAACATCTCCAGTCGGAAGGTTGTATTCCTTCACATCTGTGCTTTTCCCATGTAAAGCGGTGCTTTCATTAGTCTTACCACCAGTCATTGACTCATGAACCAAACATAATAAGTAGATCAGTTGAGGCCAGGTGCACGTGCATAGGGTCTGACAAGGTCTTATTCAGAACAAGATGGACAAGAAGACTCCCATGACTTTACTTGTATAAACAATTTTTCATTATGACCATGATCTGCATCAGTGCATGTGTGGTAAAGAAAGTGACCCCTACTGGATTACGCACATACCTGAAGTTTTCAATCAGGCCTATATTATTGATTGTGGCTATACTAAAAATTCTTGTGTAACTGCAGAAATAGGAATATTGATCACCACTATAATGATTTCATTTTCTGTGGCAGAGTTAGCCTGAAATTATTTTATATTAACTGCAGCAGAGGATATTTGTATTTTAAACAATTACCACACTATACATATATATATATATATATATATATATAT
>JAECUM010094956.1:0-39952 GCA_016617855.1 Megalonaias nervosa | reverse complement strand
AAAAAAAAAAAAAATACCAGCTAACATTTGATATATTTATTCCCTTTAATTTACGACGTCCAAGCGCGACACAGGGTCCAACCTTCGCGCTACTCAACTAATCACATTTGTTGGTTGTTTTTTTTTTTCCCCCCCACATAAAATATACTAGAAGATTAAATGTTCACTGCGGACCGAATACCGTCTTTCAACTTCCTAAACTCCTGTGTCTTTGATCTCGTCGGTCTGTTGTCAGGATGGTGATAACTTGTTAGCCTATTGTTTTCCTTTTCTAAAATCTAAGTTTAATCACCAGTAGGCCTGCAGTTTATTTAGTCTACATTTTGTTTTTAAAGTGTGTACTACATTATATTTAACAAAGAATAACATAATTAAAAACAACAATTTAAACTAATTAAAGGTTATAACAATTATCCAATATTTCATGAGACAACAATATTAATTTATGTCGTCCACGAAAGTTGTTATCTATTGCGGATAAAAATGGACTGAGGGTCCAGGTCACAAAATCTTTTTTGTGCTGATATTATTTTTGAAAGTAGCATTCCACGCTCATATTTATTGCGACGTCACATTTCTTCAACCCACCTCTCCCCCTCGTCACAAAATTTTTACCCCCTACCCCCGTCACTGCGTGACATCATATGTGAACGACCGCTTAAAGCTATTAGGTCTATGGTCTTAAAATAAGTAATAGAAACGAGAAGAAACAATCTTTGTAAAATTCAACAAATAATTAATTTCCCTTGAATACAAAATGAAAATTTACAAAGAAATTACGGTATTACAAATAATCCTAGAATTACTAACACGTCATAATGAATAAAGTTTGAATAAACTTTATTGGTATTCCAAATAATTTCCAACGCTAAAAGTGTTGACATACTTGTAAGATGTCCTTCAGTTAAAACCCCATATTGATATGACCATCCATTCAGGATGGTTAGTGCAAACAAAATTTACGGTTTTGCACTTTGCACTGTTGTGACCATATTGGATTCCTAATAAATATCATCTTCTTTTAGGACCAACTCTGTGTGCATGATTTGGATTTTTAATGTAGTTTTAAAAAATTTTCAGTCTATCGCTATGACGTCTGCAGTGTGGCAGTTTACAGTGATGCCTAGCACTGGGGCATCATGACACAGACATGTACCATCGTCTCCCATCCTGTCACATTATCCCGACAGCAGGCCTATTCTATGGGATAAATACGTGTTTGAAATTTGATGGCGATTCTCCAGGTATTCAAGTGCAATCAGTGGATAACAAACTTGTGCTATGAACAGACGAACAGGCCATCCCATAAGCTCCCAAGTTGCTCCCAGGATTTTATCATAAAGTTGGTTCCGCCCCCTCCGGTCACAAATATTTGAGAGGGGGGGGCGGGGCAGAACAGAGGGAGGAGGAAACCGCCATAGTTCCATATTGATAAAACACTTCAGTAACTCTCTCTCTTCCTACTCCACTCTGTAAGACCCATATTGAAATCAAAATCTTTAAAACATGCTGCCTCTAGTTGTATAAGCATTGTAATCTGTTCCTCATCTGTGTATGAATATTGTTCTGTACCGAAAACCCCTTTTCAGTCTATCAGAAAGGGCATATACACAGCGAGATTAACAAGGTGGAACAAGTTTGAAAACAGTTCTTTACGGCTGTCGTGTACACTTTTCCTTAGGTCACTGGGATTGTCTTTTCAATACTTCTGCTCCAAAAATAAGATTTTTTCACGAAAATAAACTTTGCCAAGTTTAATTTCTTGAATTTAGACTGTACTGTTTACTGTACCAGATTTACATTTCCATATTGCTGTCCATTTAATCCATAGCTTGTTCAAAGAGAGGTATTTTGAGCAAATATTTATTTTTTAATTTCGTATTATTTTTATTTATTAGATTTATCATAATCAATATCATGGGGCTCTATTCCTTGTAGCACATAATCCTGCTTGGCTAAATTATGACGAGAAAAGAAACAAAAGTGCATTCTATTTTATAGATTTCATAACGCTGCTGAAATGAGAGGCTGACCATCATGCAGCCTGTTTCTTTTTTCCATCCAGCATATACGTCAAACTCATCTTAACACCATTTTCGGATCACTCGCTGGTACCTCCATTAACACTTTCCCAGCTCCTATGATCTAACATTCTTCATAAAACATTAAAATAAATTGACTTCATCAATATGATCTGCCAGCATTTGCCAACAAAATCATCATCTAAAAATGAACCACACCAGGAATCAACCATTTTGAGTATTCTACATAGCCTGTATTAAAAATGCACACTTGAAAACTTCCTTGATGCAAGGTTTAAACTATAACAGAATGCTTCGTATGGGGCCCATTGTGCCAAACAAATTTAGTTAACAACCATGCATGTCAAGCCAAAGAAACCAGATGTGTAAACAGTTACAAAAAAGACACAAATGCAACAAGTGCTACAGTATTTCTATCGGCTACATTTTTTATACTGCAGAGTGCATTTTGATATGTGCGACTTGAAACCATTTGCAGGAGTTCTCAGACATCATCACTTTCCAAGTGCACAAATTCATATAAATTTTGTGTGAATCATGCACTCTGGTAGCATCATGATGATCTTGTGATCAATAACCATTAAAGCTAAATATTGCTGGATTACTTGCACTAATATCATGTCATACACATCATTCAACTAGAAGACAAATGGGGAAATAACTCCAAGAAACTTTTCAGAAGCAAAGTGACTATATATATATATATATATATATATATATATATATATATATATACACATATACACATCTGGCAATTTTAATAATTCTTACAAAGTTTCATGACAATCCATGTAAAGCTGCAGGACAGTTTGTGCCAACATAGTTGTGTACCATATGGAAGTAGATAAATCGTCACCAAATACATACTGGTGGTGCGGTGTTTAAATTTCACCTATTCATAAAACATGGCACTTAAAACAGATTTGTAAGCAACATACTGATGGTTGACACTAACCATTATTTCTTGCAGCTTGTTGTCACGGCTGAAGAGGCCTTTTGGCAATCTGTGCAGCATACTTCCATATAAAATTATGTTTGACAACTTGTAAATTTACAGGTAATCACAATACCATACCTCGTCACCATTTTGAATTAACGGACTACATTAGAATATAATCATAGATTGACCAATCAGATGTAACTTTGCTCATTTGAAATGGTTGTTTCGGTAATTAAACTCGAGCGTCTGTTGACTTGTCATGTGATTATTACATGATGAATATCAGAACATGACTTCTCACTGTTCAGTAATGCTGAATTATAAAATGCAAAGACTATTCTGAACAATTTTTGTGATAATGTAGAGCGGTAACAATTTCAGCAAATCAGATGGAAGATCACCTCATTAATAATCTTGGTTCTCACTTATTATTGAACTCGTCCAAGATCTTATTATACAAGTCCAATTTTTTTTATATCAAAATCTGATCAGAAATGGCAACAATTTCAGCAAAATCGGATGCATATTCACCGTATTATCTAGCTCATTATTTGGTTTGTATACCATTTTAGTGGTAAAAGCATATATTCCAAGTACAATCACTTCAGATCAGAAAAGGCAGTAAACTCAGCCACTGATGCAAGATCACCTTGCTTATTTACAGTAGTTTTAATAGAACCAACTCACATCAGAGATCCTCCAAGATATTTTGGATAAAAACATGCACATTTCAACTTTTATTAAATTTGGATAAAAAACATGGCTTGAGCTGCCCCTTATAGAGAGGTAACAAGCAAAGGTTGTTTGACAGACACATGATCATACATCAACTTAATGGGCCTTATGACCAGGTGAGCTAAAAAAAATAGCCAGGTCGAGAACCATACCAAATTCCCCCAAGAGATGAACTCTTGCAACTAGTAATATCCAACAAAAGACCAAATACATAAGGTCAAAATGCTGCAAAAACTCACTCAAAAAGCATGCAACAAAAAGTGAATGGAAAATCAGAGCAAAATCCTTAAAGTACAGGCCCAATCAACCTGTATAAAACTAAATATTAAAAAAAGGGAAGATTGCACTTGGACGCCCACCACAGGATGCATCCAACAGCAAAATGGCAAACATTAAAAACTTGCCAAAAATTTTCTTGCAACATAATTTAATTACCACTGCACCAAGATTCTGCTGTAGATCTATTAATAGTCATCTCGTACAACATGCGAGATGGTACAATAGGTCTAATCTACATCCCAAAACCCAAATGAGTGGGGTGGGGCTAGGTTTACACAATTCTCTCATAAGGACTTGAGCTCTACTATCCCAAAAGATTTCCAGAATGAAATTACAAGACTTTCATTTCAACTGCTGTGCTGAAACCATCGTGAATGTTGTTTAGCAACAATTTTTTAAAAAAATTTAAAAACTGACCTTTGTGGTGATCATACTGGACAACAGAATGGGACCATTTTAATTTAGGACCAACAAGGTGTCATAATAAGTCTTTTGCTGAAAACCCTATTTTGATATGATCATATGTTCAATAGTTATGTTAGAATTTCAATCTGGCCATCATGACAACCATACTGTATGCAAGATTGGCATCACTGTTGTTTAAGAGGTGCAGTGACAAGATTTTCAACTGGCCACCATGGAGATCAGATCTGTTAAGTGATCAGCAACATTTTTTTAAGAATTCTTGGTGAAAATCCCATGAAGACATCCTACTAAATCCATCTAACAGAAGTGATAAAACTATCAACAACAAACTCCATGTCGATATGACAAGTATTGACAAGATTTTCATAGGAACATTGTGGCAGTCATATTGGAGACCCAAGTGGCACAATTTTCATTCCACTAGACCTTGGAATAAAAAATGTGCATGTTGAGTTTCATGGCAATCATCAAAATAATTTAATTGGGTTAGTAATATCAAACTTGTGTTTACGAATAGTCTGTGACCACTGGCGCTAAAAAAGGTGAATTTTATTTTTCTTGAGATACAAAAATGTAGTCTTGAATACATGACAACAGGTGGGATGATGATAAAACATTAAGAAACATACTGTTTTGGTTTCAGTTTTTTTTATTTGCCCATACATAACATGTTCATGATTTCTTTGATGCTTCCTGTGCCTTCAGTACTCTCACTACGATCTTCTGTTCCTCAATCAGGAAAGCTCTTACAATTCTAAAAAAGGAAAAAAAAGATGCACATGAAAAACAGTCAATTGTACATGTAATGGCTACAAAGGCAACATAAACCTAATGTACAAATGTAATTTAACTCCTTGGTAAATGTAGAATTACACTGTACAAAATAAAGTAATGGGCACATGTTACTGAGTCTTTTGACATATTCATGAAACAGATCTTTACCTAAGATTACTTTAAATGAAAGTACAGTATTATCATACAAACTGTTTGTTGCAAATGAGACAGAAATCACCATTTCTTAAAGGGTCTGAGCTTGTGCTGTAAGGAGATGCAGGAGACAAAATGAAAAATTTTCATGCTCAAGTGTTCATCTGTGAATCATTCAATATAATCACTATGCATCATGCATCATCCTCCATGTACTTTGTTTTTCACAATTATATTTTTTTGTCAGTCAAAGACCTTAAAGTCTCCATTATTCTGAGCTGACTTGCGGGTAGTTTATTCATAACTAGGTCTGGGATTGAAAAAGATTTTAGCCCGAGTTAGATTCATTCACCACTTTCTTTCTATCTGACCACAACCAAATCCACCAAAAGCCTTTATGTAAAGGTGCTTCATTAAAATGGCATATAAATTGATATATTTAAGTAAATTCTTTCAAACCATTGATGTATTTTGTTTAGCAATAATTTGACTTATGGCTAAGTAGGATCAGTATCCTTTCCAAAGCGAAACTGACTTAAAAAATAAAAATATTTTGTAAACTTTTACAATGTTTATTAAAATTCTGAACAAACATGTACTATCAAAATAGCTGCAACAGAATCTAAATATGCATTCTTGATTATTCTTGTTTACTATGAATTTGATCTGTAATTAAAAAAAATTTCCACAAGAGTACCATTAAAAGGCATATAATACATTTGCTTGGTGTTCAAAAGTCCTTTATGGAGGTACTAGTAGGACACTGTTGACCAATGGGTCTCAATGACCTCAACATTTGGACGAGGCATGTAGTCTTGAACTGAACTTGCTGTGCAAAAAAACATTTTCAGATTCGACTTGCTGTTTTGTAACAAACCAAATTTTCTTTAAAAAAACCCTGCAGTATTCTGTGAACATCTTGTCAAGATGTTGATCATGCCTTTCTGAATATGTCCAACGATGTAATGAGCATGAACAGTTCATGATGTGCTCGACTATGTGACTATCTGTGTGAGTGTTCTCACAATGATCAAGTACTATCTTTTACTGAAAACACATCATAGTTTATACTGACTGAATGCCCCCTTGTTCAAGCATGGACTTTGCTTACAGCAGGAGTAATATGCTCACAACACTTGAACCAAATGCTTACAAATTTTTTGTATTATTTGCACACATTCAAAAATTTCTTCATGCATTTTAGTTGATGTGTCTGTAAAATATATGAACATGCTGCTTTTGGTTGTGGTTGCCCTCTGACCTTTTGACCCAGAAATCAAACAGCTTTTTTTACTCAATGTGCAAGACATCCACAAACATTGATGAAGCAACATAGCTGATGAGCAAAAGTTTTATGCACAACCCATTAATTCATTGACCTTGATCTTTGACCTTTTGACCACCAAATCAACCGGTTTCTTCCTTACCCATAGTGCAAGCCATCCATCAAGTTCAATCCAGGTTCATGATGTGGAACTAATGTTACTGTGCCAAAACCATTATTCTTGTTTTAGTCACTATAATAAAAATTTGACACCAAAATCAATCTGCTTCTTCCTTACCCCAGTTATGTCGTAACCATATGGAACTCTGACAATGAAAATGGATAGTCTGGTAAATGTAGAATGTGGAGAACTTGAGAAATTTTGCAGAAACCATTTTTCTGCATTCAGTCAGTGACCATGACCTTTTGACACTGAAATCAATATGAGTTCTTCCTTACCTTGAGTGCAAGCCATGCACAAACTCTGGAAACTGTAAATGGTGGAGATAAATAACTATACAACTTTCCTTTCAGGTGGAACAGTGACAAGATTCTCAAGATGGCTGCCACAGTAGCCATATGAAATGTTATAACATCATTTAGGACCAACTAGACATCTTAAGATGTCTTTTAGTAAGAACCTTGTGCTAATATAACCATCTATTCAGGAGTAGTGATAACAGTATTTTAAAAACTGGCCGTTCAAGCATCATCATTTTTATTCAGGACCAACTAGACCATGGGATGAATGTAGGTCAAGTTTCAATGAAATCCTCCAAGTGGTGTAGGAGAAATGACAACAAATGGACATTGGATGACTGACATTTGACACACCATCCCATATGCTCTACTGGTTTATGACCAATAATTAAAAATAGCCAACTGTAGTTAAACTGAAGAAGCATTTTTCTTTTCATTAATTAGTAAGACGATTTTCTTGCATGCAGTCTCTACACAAGGTCACTGTTAATATCAAGTTATTATGGTCTAGAATTGAACATTCAATATCAATTTATGGGGATCAAACAATTTTGTATGAATGATGCCAGATTAATGTCTTCTACCTACATTAAAAAGTTGGTTAGAATGCTGAAAAGTGTGAAAAGCTGGTTAGATGATACAATGGGAGGAAAGTTGGTTAGAATGCTACAAGGGTGAAAAGCTTGATAGAATGCTACAAAGACTGAAAAGCAGGTTAAATGCTAAAGTGTAAAAAACTGGTTAGAATGACACAAAGGGTAAAAAAAGCTAGTTAAAATGCTACAAATACAAAGTGTGAAAAGCTGGTTAGAATGCTACAATGGGTGAAAAGCTGGTTAGAATGCTACAATGGGTGAAAAGCTGGTTAGAATGCTATAATGGGTGAAAAGCTGGCTAGGATGCTATAAAGGGTGAAAAGATGGTTAGAATGTCACAAAGTGTGAAAAGCTGGTTAGAATGTTACAAATACTAAGTGGGAAAAGCTGACTTAATACTACAATGTGTGAAAAGCTAGTGAGAATGCTACAATGTGTGAAAAGCTGGTTAGAATGCCACAAAGGGTAAAAGACCGATTAGAATGCTACAATGGGTGAAAAGCTGATAATAATGCCACAAAGGGTGAAAAGCTGGTTAGAATGCTACAAAGCCTAATGGGTGTATCAAACATATGTTGTTACTATGCAGACATTTTGTACAACATACTGCTACAGATAATGCCGACTGCATGATGACCAGTGACAGATAGTCCAAGTGGGAATCTTTGGAAGAGTAGAGGATGCTGTGAAATGTACAATCATTATTATCTTCCACTGATCAATAGTCACTTGTTCTCTTGAAGTGATGATTAATCATCATAGTTTTTGGATGCGATTTCCAACAGTGCCCTATATTATTCATCGGCAGATCTGGGTCTATGTTTTATAGTCTGGTGCTTGTTGTACATAAGGAAATAAGATATCTCCTGCTCTTACCTGTCCCTGACAGCTTTGTGACTGAGTGCACCACCATAGGCCCTGGACACCGTCTTCAGCCTCTTGGACATGGCTGACCGTTCCCTGGGTCGTGCCGGTCTAATCTGAAGAAAAAAAAAAGAGAGAAAAAAACACATGATTTGTGTGACTAACATCATACATACCAAGGTACAAGTGTAATCTAAGTGGACAACAAGAGTATCATGAATGGCACATAATACATCTGCCTCAATGTTAATAGCCCTCTTTGTAGACACCAGCATGGCATTATTAACCAGCCAGTCCCATGACCTCAATGTTTGGTCAAAGTATACACATTTAGAGTAAACATACTGTGCAAAAAACCATTTTTTAAAAGACTTGCATTGACCATGACTCATGACCTTGAAACTCCAGAATATTCAATTTTTTCACTTTACCTGAAGTGCAAGTTATTCAAAGATTGGTAAAGGAACTTACTCCAGAGCAAATGTTATTCTGCACCCTCCTCCCTTTTTTAACAGCTCTGATGATCTTGACCTTTGTTCTTTTGACACCAAAATTCAAAGGATTCTTCAATACCTTAGTGCAAGCCATTAACAAACTTTGGATTGGAATCAAGCTACTCTGATAATAAATAGGCTTCTTTCTTACATGGGGTTCAATAAGATATCATTATCAGTGCACCAACATATTGCAATTTGTATCAATTAAAATTCATCTGTATATTTTAACCCCGTTTATTAGATATATTGGATATGGAATTATTACCCCTATATTATTTGGTCGCCATATCCTGATACCAGGTCAACCTGGTGTAACACTAACCTCTTAATGCTGAGCACCATGCAAGGCAACTGCTAGTACCTTTTTATGTCTTTGGTACGACTCAGCTGGGGTTTGAGCCCACGACCTCCTACATTTGAGGTGAATGCTCTAAACACTTACGCACCAGAGCGGTCTGCATTATGGTTGATTAAAGCGTACTTGCGACAATATGTATAGAATATTTGTGGTTCAAATCCACAAGTTGTAAATCCATAAGGAATTCAACCTCCTGTCACCATTTAGAATTTTACAAGTACATCCAGCTGTTCCATCAGATCAAGTAACCAATCAGATGTGACATTCACTTGTTTGAAACTGTCAGGTGCTTTGGTCATGTGACTTGAACATCCCTGGATTTTGCCAACGAAAAAACTTCAAAACATAAGTGCATGAGCAGAAGTCAATTTAATTGGTTGATGGATACATTTATGTACTTGAATTTTACAACAGGTAGCCTTTGTGGATATGCGTTATTAGCAAAGGTGAGAAAATGCATTACACATTTTATTATGCTCTCCCAAGTTTTCCATTTTTTAAAAATCCAGAGGGACTAAATATTGGTAAAAACATCTTAACATACACAACAGCAGTGATCAATCTACAGTTTCATCCCAAAAAATCCCAGGACTTGCATATGCTCAAACAATGAGTCCCACTCAAATGTAATGAGTACAATGATTCGGCTAATAAATGGCATACACATTGAAATACATTAATTTTCTTTATTTATAAATACAGAAATATTACAACAAGGTCATTATTAACTACAAGATCCTTCCCTTTACTTTACTTCATAAACTCGCCTGTCTTTCTTAGATCTCCAGGCCTGTAATACTGACTTGTAATCAAATGGCACAGTACATAGTTTTACAGCCATCAGTTTGTGCCAAGTCTCAATATTCAGCCTGTTTCTAGCTTTAACCAGGATTTTGTTCTGGGCAGAAAACCCACGCTCACATCAAGCAGTATGTACTGTTGAAGTTAGTGCAAGTGCTGCTAACTTAAGCAAGTTTGGAAAATCCTCTCTGTGGTGGCAGTCAATTAAATGCCACAGTTTGCACATCACAACTAGTGGGTACTTCTCAGCCAGAACTACTTTCTTAAGGAAAGTCCACTCTATTTTTGCCTTAACAGAGTAAATAACAGGTTCTGAAGTTTTTTTCTCAATACTTCTGTTAGTTTCCCATTGTACAGTTTTTGCTTCTCCATAATATGTACACAGTCTGTCAATCTCTTCATCTCCGTATGTATCCACTTCTGTTTTTGACATCATGCTGATCAGTCACATAGCAAGAATACCAAAGCTTGTAAGTAGGTCATCTGCTGGAAATCTAGACTGAATGTTCTCAACTAATGAGTCAATGAAGAGTTTAGTGATTTTCTCCAGGCTGAAGTTGTTCTTTGTGATGATGCTCCTTAAATTTATTGCCCTTCAGGTCTTCCTGGAGCTTTTGCATGTTTGGAGTTTCAAAGTTATATACCTTCTGCAGATTAGCAACACACTCATCAGTTTTCACCTTCACAAGGGCCACGTCCACATTTTCTTTCTGGAAGAACTGGCTGAGAATGGTTACAGGTGCCATTACATCCATCATAATGTATGCTGTAGAAATAAAACTTTCAATAGCTTCATCATGTATGCTGTAGAAATAAAACTTTCAAAAGCTATCTTTTACTTCATCCCTCCAGCTTTGTGATCCTTGTGACTGGCTTCAGCCAGGTAGGTAAGCAAGCTATCAAGAGTTCTCCATACAGCAGTCAGGGCGCTAAAGTAAGACAACCACCTCATTGAATGGAGCTCCTTATATATGAGACATGGATCATCTAAAACCTCCTGTATGGCATGTAGTCGAGCCTCTCATTGACTACTTCCCTTACAATAGCAGACAATATCAGTCAATATTTGCTGATGCTTTTTTAACGGTTCTGTTTTCTCTGCGGCCTGGGAGGTACACAGTGCCAACCTGTGGGCAACACAGTGAACATTATGCATATGAGGATTTTCCCTTCTCAATATTGCCGCTGCTCCTTTTACCTTGCCCATCATAGCAGATGCTTCATCTGACCCCAAACTCATTATTTTTGCTATTGGAACACCCTTTTCTGACATTTCTTTCATAATGGATGCATCAATTCCTTTCCCAGTGGCATCTAAGCATTCAACATTGCACACATAATGGCACTCTGGAACAAAGTCTTCATTCAATGTCTGAGCATACATGACCAGCCTTTTCCTGTTGGAAATGTCAGTACTCTCATCTGCAAGTAATGTTACCAAAGGAGATTTCTTAATTTTAACAGTTATGGCATTGGTAGCAAACTCTGCTAATGACTCCAGCAGCTCACTGGCAGTACCTGAAGATTCATAATTGATATTACTTTTTCTGAGAACGTCAAGATCTTGAATTCCCAATTCATGTAAAAGATTCACAAAAGACTTAAATTTGTTCAATGGGTTGTCTTCATCTGCCATCCGTTTAACAACCTTCAGTAAGGCAGTTAAAGCTTTATCTTGATCTGACATGAGCTTTGAACTACATTTTTCAAAGTTATTTCGTAACTCTGGGGCTATTAGACATAATCTGTGGTCAGCAAAATCTGCATGTCTGGTTAACGTTGAAGTTTGAAAATTTCTGTTCCTAGCAATCTTGTTTATACCATTTACATTTTTATTGTTTGTGCATATCTCACAATACATAAAGTCCTCATTTTTATTTGCACAGCAATTGCCATATCGCAGCCACGAGTATGTTTATAGCCACTTTGGCTGAAACTGTCGAACTTTTGGTAATTTATGCATTACGCTGGAGGCTGAGCATACGTCTGCATCCTGAACATCAGATGAAGTAACCGAATGCTGCTGATCAGTGGTATTTGAATCATGAAACAAAATATCCAATGTCCTTTGCTTAAGGTCAATTTTCATCATCTTCTTTGGCAGCATTTTAACCGGAAACATGAGGGGAACTGATGACATCCCATAATAGTATACTGTTAAGAAGTGGTACCACAATGACCAGAGCAAAGATAATATTTGCCAGGTGAAAAGAAAGTCCTGTTAAACAAAAATCACAGTAAGCATGTTGTTGTTCCTTTAAAATGCCTTGCGTCCAAAGGAATGCACATATGAACAACTAATGAGTCCCTGCCATTTTTGTGCGTGCTGGACGCGGGATGCAGGGGTAGATTAATCACTGTAACAGACAAGTTATTCCTAAAATTAAAAACAAATTCACTCTTGCTGACTGAAAAAAAGGACAAGAAAGGGATTGTGAATATTTTATCCAGGTCCATTTCCACTGGGCATGTCTGTTGCTATTGGGCACAGACAACTGATTCAGCTCCTACTGACTTTGTCGATCTTTTGCCAGATTACTACTTTTATGGTAAGACTGGCTAAACATGCTTACATCATATGAATTATCTATCCAAGAGTAAACTTTAAAATCAAATGAAACTACAAGCTGTGTGCTTTGTTCTGAGAAAAATGCTCTTAGAGGTACCCAGCATTAAAATTCAGCCCATTAAGATCTAACCATGTACATCCAGCAGTACATGTATCATGACAATTAAAATAGTTTCACTTTCACGCCTACTACTGCATAAAATTTTACCCATACATTGGCAGCTTCTTAAAAACTGTTCATTTGTTCCAGTAACTATTTGCAGCTAACCAGCAACCTACATTCTTTGAAATAAGGTATTTAATATTTCACCCTATAAAGGCTGGTTGCCTAACTCATAAAATAATTACTTGGCCGTGGACCAAGTGGTAGCATTTTTTTCCTCACACATAAATGATGCTTGAAGATAATAAGGGTTTATAAATGCATAACCACATTTTTTATTGCTTTATTTCATGTTTGCATTTCATCAATGCACTTAAAAGCACAATCCATACAAGATTCAAGTCCATACATAAATCCCAAAGGTTGTGCCAAATTTATAACAGTTAACAGGTACATAACAGTAATTTAGTTTTCTGGGTGCATTGTCACAGGCTTTGAAATTTCTATGACTGCCAATCCACCAAAAGAACATATGAATCGGCAGTCTTACTAGATATACATAAAGATTTCTTGCACTACACATTTCATTTAGAAATCTGCTTAAATATAAGATTAATCCAATTTGACAAAAAAGTCACCTGCCCTCAGTCACTTGCAAGATGAGTGAATAGTGGATTTTTCTGTGCTCATGAAACTTGTATTTCTCCTACTCCTTTGTATGTATGATAAAGATGATGTCCTACAAGATGAATTAAAACTTAGTTTACTGCAACATGTTGGTGGAAACTACCATTGATATGGTGGTCACAGAAAATAACAAACTGGCAATTAACCTGTGAAAAAATCCGAGTTGTTAACTTTCTACTACCAAAAATAACTGCTAGGTTTGCTTTAAAACTTTAAAATATTTCTACCATGATCAATCTTTACATACCCCATGCAGCTTCACTTTAGTGTCACCACATCTTGGAATGCTGCCCAATTTTTTCTGGTACAGATAGACAAGCTTACCACCTGAAAATGAAATGCAATATTTTCAAAAATAAATTTAACTCTGACAACAAAGACTAACAAGAGACATTCAAAGGGATTAATGTTCTACTAGGCAGAGAGAATTTCCAGGAATTCAAGATAAGACAATTTCTTCATTTTAATTGTTAGGTGTTGAGACCATCTCTGACATCTTGCTGCCACTGAGGAAAACTCCATGTTGATATAGCCATCCATTTCGTTGGAGCAGACACGTGTTCAAAGATGGCTGCTGCTGTGGCAATACTGGACATCAGATCAGCACCATTTCCATTCAAGACCAACTATACATAATTGGTCTTTAAGTGAAAACCTTGTGTTGATATAACCATCTAATCAAGAGTAGTGATAACAAGGTTTTCAAGATGGCTGCTGTATGGCAGTCATATTGGAGGTCAGATCAGCACTATTTACACCGAAGATCAACCAGGTATAATAAAGAGACTTTTAGTGAAAACCCCAAGTTGAAATGACATTCATTTCAGGTTGAGTTGTGATAACATGACTGTCGAGATGGCTGCCATGTGCAGCCATACTGGAGTTCATAAGAGCACCATTTTCATTTAGATCCAACCAGACATGATCAAAAAGAAAATTTGTCCAGTGAAAACCCCATGCAGTTATGATCATTCATGCAGGAAGATAGCAAAAATAATCTTTTTAAAATGGCTGCTATAGTGGGACCAACTAGACAATGTAAGAAATCATTAGTGGAAACCCCATGTTGATATGACTATCCATTCAGGAGAAGCAGTAGCAGCAACTATTTTCAAGATGACTGATGTGGTGGCCATATTGGATTTCCTAGCAGCACCATTTTCACATGGGATCAAGTAGACCATTGGTTCCCAAAGTGGGTGGTACTGCCCCCATGGGGGAAGTGGGGTTACTGGGGGGGGGGGGAGCTAATGCTGAATAATGGGGGGGGGGGCATGCTGAGAACAACCAATGGGGCGGTGGCTCGAAAAAGTTTTGGGAACCACTGAACTAGACCATGAGATGAACGTGGGTGTAAAGTAAAATGGCAATCCTCCAAATAGTTCAGGAGAAGTAGCGATAACAAACTTGTACTAGCAGATGGACGGATATCAAACCACCCCATAAGCTCTACTGGTCTTTGACCAGTAGTGCTTCAAAAAATAAATTACTTCATGTATAAGCAACATGAGGAAAAAGAATAAGAATGCATATTCTACGTTACCTAAAAACATGTGCTTTTCATTAATCAAAGTCTGGCAGAGGACCTGAAGTAAAATTTACAGTTTCAATGCCCCCCTCCCTTTTAAATGGCCATCCTTACCAGCAGCCACCTGCTTTTACAACCAGAATTCCTTGGTACTGATGAGTTTGTAATCAAAAGTACTCTTCTTGACTGTTATGAGTGGACAGCATACTAGTGCAAAAAATGTCAAATGTAATCATCATGAGCAGACGCATATCTTTACAGATGGAAATCTTGTGAATATTTGTGGACTTTTGAATGCAACAAACTGACCATCGTTCCAGCATGCCAATTAAATACCCAGCTTACCCCACCTACAAGTAAGTGGTCTGATTATCCTTACTGTATGTTCCTTAGGAGTTTTTTGTCCTTAATAATTACTGGCTGTCGTTACTGTCATTAACAAGATGACAACACTTATTACAGTGAAGCACAATATTGACCAGCTTAAGTCATTTGCCAATATGCTGCCATAAAGTAAACAAATTATGTTTGACATCATGGCTTCTCTTTCATAGATCACAATATGCAAATGAAAGTCTCATACCTGCCAATATTGAAAAAACAAAATCAGGAATTTGCCCCCAAATCACTATTAAAAATCAGGAGACAGGGTAAAAAATCAGGAGGTACAAGAGGAAGTGTATATTATCATGATAAACATGTTTACTTTTGTTATTTCAGTCCACTGTATGTTGCAGATTTGCATTTCTGCAAAAGTTCATCATTTATTTGTCCTTGGGTGCTGAATTACTTAACAAAATAGCTTCCAGGGTTGATGCCGACAGGCCGGCTCTTTGGCTAGTTCTTTTTTTTCTGACCATTGAGAATGCTCTCTCAGCATTGCTGTTGCTGTGCGGTATTGAAAGTATTGATAGCATTACTCTCCCAAGGGTTGGAAATAACAGTTGGCCAGACGCATCCCCCCCCCCCCGAGAGCAACCCACTGATGATCTACTCTTTCCACATTCAGTTCTGCATCTAAATTGTAGATCTAGTAAAGATGAAACTCTCTATGCAGATCATTAGCGTTGATTCCTTCCATTCGGCTGGAGATAGACACATCTGCAATGCTTGCATGAATAAGTAAGTCATCCTTTAGTGGAAATTTTGATCTGGTCACCGACAAGTCATCCTTCTCTTTTACCATGGAAAATTCCAGTGGCCTCATGCTCCTAATATCTTTTTTGCACCATTTGTGCTTGGCTGTTGCAATGCATTTATTAATGTCATCTAGACCACCACATCATATTGAGAGATGCTGTGAGCAACATCTGCAGAATGCATGACAGGCCCCATGAGTCGAGGGACGAATGAAAGCAAACTGCTTATCCCAATCACTCCTATATTTTTGATCCCATTTCTTTTCTTGGCTGGTGGAAAGTCATCAGTTACTTACTTTTCTTCTTTTTTTTGCTTCTTGCTGAGAAACTTATTATGATGCTGATATTTGCTGATGGGGTTGGATAAAGATAACCACATTGTGAGACAATCTCTGTATTGGCGGATGAAAACCAGAAATCAAGCCAGATATGGTAAAGTACTAAGAAACATACCAGACACACAAAAACCAGAAACAGAAACTGGGAAACAGAAAATGATGTTTTTGTAAAAAAAAACATGTAAATGTTTTTTTTCCTTGGGGAGTTGAAAAATCTGGATTTTTTCTTAAAAATCGGGGAATCAGGAGATAGGTCCGTAAATTGGGATTTTCCTCATTTTTTTTTAGCAGGTCTGGAAAGGGTACCAGACCAAAACAAGTCAATCAAGTGACAGGCTCACTGCCTTTGTAAGCACAGCACTTTCTCCAGTTGCCCACAAATGAATATGTTGCTGCAGAAAGTGCAAAATGTCCTCAGATATTCTCAGTTTAGAAGATTAGGTGCAAACAATTCAAGTAAACAAAACAAGAGTGCGTCCCTTCTGGTGACTGGTTGAGCAATTTTATTTTAGAAACAATCAAATAAACATGGTTGGAAAACGTTCCAAAGTAGATGGAAAATGGAATGGACAGAGAATGATAGTTATGGCCAGATGTTTGTACACTGATCTTATTGACAAGATTTTGGAATGGTTTTACACCTTGACCGACAATTAATCACATTTAAAATATATTTCAATACAAATTTTGTCCAATTCACTGCTTAACATGCATGTGATTTTTAAATTAAAATATTAAATATTAGTTACACTTTCCTTACTTTGTAATTATTGCTCACATCTTTGCAATCCACCCCTCTTACAACATCACTTTCCTACTGCACATGGGCTAACCTTCTAAGAGGGGGAGACCTGCACATATGCAATTGAGGTTCTACTTTAATAAAATTCAAAATTTTATTTACTCACTTAACAGTTTTTGTTAAAGACTGTTGTAGTAGCCAAGAGGCAGAGTTGAATTTTCATAACACCCATGGTATCTAGCAAATCGGTTCCAGAGGTCTATACTTAACAGTCAAAATATTTTTTCGATTATGAACATTATATCTGGTCATGAAGAAACCTAGAAATTTTAACAAGACTACTGTTTAAATTGGGAAATATCACACTCAATTTCTATTCCTTACATGAGTTTTTTTTTAACAACAGGGCATGCAACACATAATGTTCATAATTTCAAGTTTCCTTGTGGATAAATCATTTGCAAGCCGTGTAGGCATGATTTGCCAAAATAATCTAACCACAAAAATATAGCATTTGGGCCAAATATTAGTCTTAGTCTATGGGAACTGAATTAGTTGCCTGTGCCTTTTAACAACAGAAGAAAAGGATCCAGATAAATATGCACAAGCAATTTTTCATGCATTTTATCTGCCAGTTTAGCTAACTTTGCTTTTAATTTTAGGAATAAGTTGGTTGTTGTATACGTTTTAGACATATTTACTTAAAGCTCAAAAGTTTTTACTACTTGATTTTAACAAAAGATATCCAGTGATTGCTTATAAAATCGTGTAGAATGCATTTTCTATCACTATTAATAATTGGTGTCTCAAAATATAGTGGTCATAAATTTTAGCACATAATTGTTTCACTAATAATTCACAGCTTTCAAAAGTGGAATTATATAATTGCAATTATTAAAGATTAGGGGTGAAAAATATACAGTTGTTATACATTTACCAAGACAAAACTGTAGAGGTACTAAACCGACCAATTTGGTTTCCACAGGTGAACATGTCCATCAATGCACACAACACCATATCCACTGAAATGTAGCTAACCAAAATGAAAAATATCAGAGTATACAAATTGGTTATTTTCATTTTAATATATCTTTTTACAAATGTGAATTTATCATCACGATGCTTTTAGAAGATGGAAATTAGTGACCACTGCCTGTCCAAAAGGATGCATCAATACATTAACTCCTGCACCATTCTAGATTTGGGACTTCAGAAAGTGGAATGTGACTGTGAAGTGCACAATGGTTTAATACATTTTGATGCAACACTAGACAGTGGGATGGGCACAGTGATTTCTCCATGATCTTCACACTTGGGAAATCCCTCCCATTGGCATTTTTGTACTGGCCCATTCTATTTTATTTTTATTTTGGGGGTGGTGGTGACATTTTATTTTTATGAGAACATTATTTATGAATAGACTCTTTGTAGCATGTTTCAAAAATGTGTGTGTGATAAAGAACTTTTAATTATTGGTAAAGTGGCAGTGAATGTGTTATGACAATGGCACTCTATTTTATGCACTAGGCCAGGATTAACAGCAGTGACATCACCTCAGAATAATGAAAACTCTATGTCTCCACAGTTCAACCTTGCCAAGCGAAGTCTGAAAAATATCCCACTATAAACCAGATAATCAAGGAAGGCATCTCATTGCTCACTTGCAACATTTCATTCAATAAGTGTTTGATTATGGTGGTTTATTTAGACATGCACTTACTAGGGGTGAAACAATGTCAATATATCAAACAATTTTGCCATATCAATACAAGAGGTGAAGAATCAATACAAAACAATACTTACCATTTACAGGTAACTTTAATCTTCAGCAGTCATGAATAATTAATAGTCATTTGCATTTTTAGTCTTTAAATTGAAAATTCATGAAAATGAGCCGTTGCAGGAAAAGGCACTCATTTTTGTCAATAAAAAAAAAAAGGGAAAAACTATTGGCAACTATTTAACTAATTCATACTGTTTGAAATCTGTTCTCCTCATACACCTCACTGAATCCGTGCTATCCTATCACCATGTTCAACTTATAACATACATTAACATAAAAGAGACATTCCAACATGTTCCACATGTATGTTGTTGTTGTTGTTCTGGGGTTTAACGCCATTTTTCAGCACACGATAGGCTATACATGATGGCCAATATTAATAGTGGAGGAAGAACCCGGGAAAACCCCAGAAAGAACCACTGCCCCACGAGAAGCTACTGGCAAGCTTTCTCACATACCCACATTGGTCGAATCCAAGACTTGAACCCATGCAGACAGAGGTGAGATGGCAGTGATCCGTAACGGAGAGTGCTTTAGACCACTTGGCCACTCGGGGCCCTTGCACATGCACAGCTGCCAATCCTCCAGGCTTGCAATTAGTGAAAATAGGGATAAAAATTAATGAATCTGGACATGAATTCGTGAAGCGATCTTTGAGTCTGGGAATATTTGTCAGAACAAATGTTTAGCATGTGATCCAGCTGATAAAGGTAGATTGTGTTCAACAAGAAAACTCACAATGTTTCAGCGTTGGTAGCTTGCAGGTCTTCTGTTGATGGCTTAAAATATTCCAGAGCTAAAATCTGCTGCGAGTTCTTAATTTTCCCAATCTCTATGTGCTTTTTGTTACCAATGTGCTTCTTCGCATCATCTCTGCCACCAAGCCCAATGCTAAAATTTGTGGCACACTTTGTTGTTGTTGTTGTTGTTGTTGTGGGGTTTAACACCATTTTTCAGCACACGATAGGCTATACATGGCGGCCAGTATTAATGGTGGAGGAAGAACCTGGGAAAACCCTGGAAAGAACCACCGACCCACGAGAAGCTACGGCACACTTTGTGCAAAAAGCATGATGTATATCGGTGTTTGATGGCTGAATGCATGGCGAATTTTTGGCATATTCCAAACTAAACTTCACTTTTTGTGCAATACATTTTATTTTTCCTTGGTGGTGAAGACATTTTCAATATCAATGCCAAACGGTAATTCAAATCAGTGTCGGCAGCACATGCACGGAGCAAAATTCTGGTTAGGCCCCCGTTTCTCTCAAAAGTATTTGTAAAACTGCTCTTATACATATAGATTAAAATATGCTAAAATGCTTGCTACCAGGCCAACTGTATCAGTCGGCTCTAGTTCTACTAATATCGCGACCAGCAATACCAGACCGTTTCGGCAACTGTTGATATCATGACTAGCACTTAATGGGAAATTGGTTACTTTGTTAAAGATTTAAAATAATTCAGAATTGGGGAATTCATGATTTTTTTCGCTTGCGGCATGAATCCGTGAATCACTGAAAAAGTCGTGAAATTCACGCCAAAATCGTGAGGGTTGGCAGCTATGCACATGTATGATTTAAGTGCCTTATTGATTATTTAATAACTTTTATGCAAAATTTCTTGGTTACTTTGTACCTTGTCTACCTGGATCGAATTTGGAGCTCTAAACTTTCTTTGTTCCTGTCCTGGGTAGACAAAAACTACTGATCAGAACACTGTGTAGCTTATTCACTGCACAATACAGTGAAAACATCCAAACTTGAGTCAAGAAGATAAAAAAACAACTGAGAAACTTCAAGTAAGAGGCTATTAATAATCAGTAAATTGTACATTGGGATGAAGTCTGGAATGTCTCTTTACATTAATATATTTTATCAGTGACTGAATGTGCCAACAGTATAAAAAACAACAGCATGAAGTCTGTGTTGAGGCAGATTTCGAATTCCATAAATTAGTCACCATGTTTTAATTTGTAGAAAGGGACTGGGTGTTGTCAATAGTATTTCTTCGTTTTTGACAAAAATGAGTGCTATGGCTAGGGCAGTTGTTTTACATTTGCATGAAGTACAGTGTGCCTGAGAGATTCGGCTGTCAAGTCATCTCCACTCCCACAGCGGGGCCTATTGTGGATTAAGATTTCCTTGCAAAAGGAAATTGCACTATTTCTTTCATTTTGGATATAACAGAGTAATGCCTTCTGAATGAAATTGGTAGCAAGTTCTTTTTAAAGCATTCCTGTATCCAATAAAATGGAGCTGCTTGAAATGGCAATAAAAAGACCGAATTAGATATACCTGCACCTAACAAGTAGTCTGTCAGAAATAGTTTTGTTATCTTGTCATGGAGGAGAATGGCATATGAACAAGTCAAGGTCTGTCTGCAATCTGCATACTGGAAACTAGACCATTATGTTGACACCTGAAATGGCACCACCCAGCCACTGCCAATCCTTCTAATGATAACACCACATCAAACATCTTAGTTGTGTAACATCTACAACTACATCCTTTTCTTAGGTCAATTTAGATTATCACTCTACCAATGATGTACATGTACTGAATATTAATGGAAATGATGTATTATTTTTGTCTAAACCATATGAACATATGACAAATCAGCTAATTCAAGTCCATAAACAATATACAGACACCATTCTGGTTCTTGGTCTCTAGGGACGACACCAGTGACCCTTGGTTCAGAGGCCAAATAGCATTTTATACTGACACTACACAAACTTGCTTCTGGTGGCACTTATTATCATAATATTTTGCAAAGCTGTTACTTCATTCCAACACACAAAATCATCTGAAAAATAACTATTAACAATACTTGAAGAATTTCAAAATATTGTTTTCTTCAATAATATCAGTGCTGTAGTTATTACATGTGTATGTCAGTGTTCACACAGAATTCAGACAAAATAATTTATTTTTGAAGCATGCATTATATGGACATCACACCTTTCTCTCCCCAAAACAAGTCCACTTTTCAATAACATATCTTTTGTTCTTTCACGATAGAAGTTTTTAATTATATACAACAACCATATAAAAATATTTACATAGCTCACTTTTTGTCCCCACAATGGATGCAAACTGTTGATGCTAATGTTCTAGTCTAGCTTTTTTGCAGCATTGGCAGATTTCTTCTGCTTTCCTTTTAGTAACCATTGATTCTGTGGCAATCTGTCTTGAAATACTGGACCACACTTTTCCTGATGCCTTCGCATAGCTGCCAACCCCAGACTACAAAAATACTGACTGCTTATGCCAAAAATACTGATTTTCAGGAAGAAATACTGATTTTTAAACTTTTACTGCAGATATAACTATTTACAACATCTACATCTGTCACTAAAGTAGGTCATTAAGTTACTTAATTATTAAATGTCAAAGATGCACGTGTTGCACTCTTGCACCTTCTTAGTAAGTCATCAGACACAGGATGTTTATATGTGCCTTTTCCACACCTTGTCTTTTCAATCATTATTGATTCCAATGTACCATCTTTTCATGGATGATCTGAATTGGGTGCGATTTTTTTTACTGAACTAAAAATCCTCTCACAATCAGCATTAGAGTGTGGTAAAGAAAGAAGTCCTAACATAAAATAACTCAGATGATTGTAAAGAAAGTCTCCACATGAATTCTTCATCTTAGACATCAGAATCCACACTCCATCAACACCATCACGGGAGAGTATTGTTTCAGTCAGGGAGCTGATCTGGTATGAGGCAAACAGTGCTCTAAGCTTGTCCTGAGCAGCATCGGAAGATTCACCATCTTTTTCAGCAGTAACATGGAAAATTTCTTGAGAAAGAACCTGATGTCTGCAACAGAGACCTTTAACCTTGAGCTAATATTTGCAACTCAGGCATGTGTCAGAACCTCATCCTTTAAGGGGAATTTAATAAAAGGTAATATTTTTATACAAAGTATCACTGACCTCCTCAGACAGGAAAGTTGAGTTTATGCAAGTTTTTGGTTGAACAGTGTATCAAAAACAATACAGCACAGAAAGAAATGTAGAGAAAAAAATACTAATTTCGTGCAAGGGGGGAGAAAAAAACCCCCTGCAAACGTTCTGGCAATCAAAAATAAACTTTTCACAATTCAGTTAAAACAAGAACGTAGAAGGTATAAAACTACGCACTTTTCAGTCTTTTCACAATGTAGTTATGGTTGTCTGTTGCCAGCTCATTAATGATAGCCACTGTTTTCATTCTAGCACACGAGTAATACCTGGCGATGTTGCTGTCTGGAAAAAGTGTGCGAAATAAACTGCCAGCATCACTAGCAACTGAAAGATGAAGGTTCCTTTCTATAAGAAATTTAGTAAAAAGAACTTCTAATCTAATTACGTCAAGGTTCTCTCTTGTATGTATAAACTTCAGCTCAGGCTGTGTTGTTGATGATGAAACAGCAAGCTGATTTTTCATGCTGTTTTATGTCATGGGTGCCTCCATGCCCAACAGCAAAATTGCAATTGCACAATTTTCTCCTTTACAAGATGGTTTCACAAATCTAAAGATGATGGCATAGTTGTCCTTACAATTCTGTTTTCTTTTCTTTACTGGAGAAAAATCGGAATCTTCTGCTTTTCTTTTCGACATCATGAAGATGAGATACAGTGATAGCAGCAGACGCTCTGTGCAATCCAATATGGCAGTGGATGGCGGTTAAAATTTGGTATGGCAGCCTCGATTTCTAATGGACCAATAATATTTTATACATGCAACACATTTACTTTAAGAATGGAACCAGGTCCCAGTCAAAACGGAAATTTGCAAGGAATTTTTTTTTTAATTGAAAAAACGGATTTTTAACCAAAAAAAACATACACCCGTATTAAGGTCCAAAAAACGGGACAAATAAGGGGAAAAAAAAGGGACAGTTGGCAGCTATGCCTTCGTTCCATATTTAATGTTCTGTACCGAGTTGTTGGTTTTTATATATATTCCCCACCCACCCCCTGCCCGATTTGGAATCAATATCAATGACATTCAAGGGTGACTATTGTTGGCCATGAAAACAACTCAGTAAAGACATGACCAAGTTCAGACAAGGGTATCTGGCAACAATTTAACTTTGCCACCAATGATCTATACATTGTCCATCCTTAAGTTCTGGAAGGGATCAGTTTGGAATCTTCAAACTTCCAAAACATACTGGTCCAACACCTTCTCATTTAACTCATTAAAAATGAGAATTATGAATGGCAGTTCACATCTTTCTGGCAAAGATCACAAAATGCTAGTCCTCTGGCATACAGTTCTTTTTACAAATTGACCAGCCATGTTCTCATCGACTTTGCATGCAAGCCATTCCCATTCCACACATTTTTGAAACCTTTAAGTAAATGTCTGTGTCCACGTCTCTATCAACAATTTGAGATGTCATGTGCTACTCACCCAACACCCTTAGTTACACAATAAGAACTGGCTATAGCAGAATACTACTTACCAGGAGTTTTGGATCTGTTTGCCAAAATATGAAAAGAAAAAGAAGAAAAATCAATGAAAAAATCAATCAAAATGGTATATGGCATACAAATGCAACTATAAATATTCTAAAATTGCAAAAGCAACATGAACAATAGCTGTCAAGATAAGTATTTTAAAATAAAGTTTCTCAAACAGTGCTCTCGTCAAATTCTGACTGAATTTTTTTCTGCAAGATTTCTTTTATACATGCCGGTAGTTCTTTGTTTTTGTGCTATTTCAAATTTGAAAAACCATTACTTTCTTAATACATGTGCTTACAACTTTAAAAAAAAAAAAAAAAAAAAAATGCATATTGGCTTCAAAAGTCTCCAAAAGAAAAAGTGGAAGATAAAATATAGTTCTGTTACTATATTTTCAACTGAATGCAGAACTCTTTCTGTAGAATAAAGGTCCCAAATTAGTAGTGTCATAATGACAACTGCTTTCACATTCAATTGTCAATGTTGGTACAACTCTGAATATTTTCATGCTGTAATTTTTTTAATTCTGTTCCTTTTTCAAATATTTTGACATCTGTTTCAAATATAGCACAAAAGTTCACAAACTTGTATAAATCAAGAGAAGCAATTTCTAAAAACATTGATTTGTTCCTTTACTTGACTGTGCAGCAAAAAGACTGCAAAATAGAAGGACTAAAAATGACAATGCGTACCCGGGCACTTGCCCATTAATAATAACCTGGGCAACAACATTAACGACCAAGTACCAGCAAAAGAAGTTTTCCAAGTTCTGATCAAGAATAACATTTACAGTTCGAGGCTCGTGTTGTGTGCGCATTTATTCATCATCACAGGGGCTCGTATGGGTGCTTAAGATTTACTAGTCATACATGTACTATATAATAATACAAAGGAGGACACTTCTCTCCTTTCTCGCGAGACCTATTTAAAAATCGACGCTGATATTTAAAGCTAGACTGTCATAACTTCATGCCTGTCCATGGTTTGTGTGCCATTTTTCTCGTGACTTAAACAGGCTTGTTTTGAGATCCTGATGACATTTCGTCGACAGTGACAGTAAGTACTGATTAAGAAATATTAGATGAAATAAAATTTAAATACATACTACAATTCAAATAAAAGAAAGTACAATATAAAGTAAGAGTTATGCATAAATAATTTATCCATTTCTTTTGTGTCTATACTCTTGTACTAACTACTACTCGACATGGATTTAGCCAATATGTGACAAAAATTTTAACTGCAGATCAAGGCAAGTAGCAAATAAATGTACAGTTTTCTGTAATTATGGCATGTAATATATATGATTGCTCATTTTATGCTCAGATTACACTTTCTACCACTTATATTGGTAATAAATTACGCTTATACCTCGCTTAGGGGTTGGCATGTGTGAACCTACAACAAAGTAGTTCAGAATCACATTTAATACAATTTCTCTTTGATCGGGTACTCGGGTAACCGATCGTTAGGATTGACGGGTACCCGGCAGAAATGTCCGAAACTTCTGACATCTCTTAAGAAGGACAAATAGTGAATAAAATAACTGTCTCATTGGGTATTTTCTTCGGCATACACTGTAATGATAAGTGCTGAAGAATAATAAATACAATTAACATGATGTACAGAATATACTCATTTATAATGAGTCCACAGGTACACTGCACAGACCCAGATCTGCAAGCACATTATGCGCTTGCAGACCCGAGTCTGTGCAGTGTGTTAGGAGTAATCGGTAGAACAAACAATATGGACCCTGATCTGCAGGTGCAACATGCTATGGCAGATCAGGATCTTTGCTGTTTGCAGTTTGGTGCAACTTGTGAGTATGGTATAAAGTAAAATGTACAGCTTCTGATGTAAATCTACAAATCACTTTTAATATGCCAGTAAACAAACAAATCAGTGTTAAATCAAAATCTGCTCATTTCATGCACATGTGCTGTTTTTTTTTTTAATTAGTTTTTTTTTTTATAGAACATTTTTTAAAAATGCTTCCAAGTTTCATCATTTTAAATGTCCGAAAACTTGAGCACCTTCAGAATCCAATTCCGATCCAATCGACCAAATGAAGTTAAGTGTCAGTGCTCAAGTATGATTTAAAGCTGGTAACCAGTGATTTTTCCCCTTGTAATCTGACACTTGACCAGTTGCTTTAATGGCAGATACTGGATCTGATAAGGATCAGGCCAAATAACAAATCATGTGGTATTGGTTACCCGACCAACCCTATATTAATTTTGTTGGAAAAAACAAACATCTGGGAGAAAAACAATAACAAAGGGACATAACTACAATTGAAGATAAGTCCAGAATGTCAATGATGCTTATTTTCTAGTTTATGCTACAATTCAATCTATTCAGACCAACCAAAAAATGTATTACATATCAACATTTCCTATTTCCCCCCCCCCATGTAATCAAAAACAATTATTTTAATGTGTCCTCATCTTAAAATTCCCCTTCAACTTTCTCCATTCTCCTACTACTTCTTGCCAAAAGTATTTTGGAAAATTAAATGACAGGGAAAAAAATGAAATTATAAACAAAATCTTTTACTTACACCTTCCTGCGATTGCTATTTGTGTTGTAAGACAAGCGACGACGAAATGTGAGTCGCTGAGTCATCTGAAATGATAAAAATAGAAAATAGCAAACATTATCAAAATGTAGCAATAAATTGTCAATCTGCAGTCAGTCAGTAACTACATGTTGCAGAATATGTTGTCCAACTCCATTTATGGGCAATACAGCCAAATGGAATCATCAAATTCTACATTAATGTTGCACAATATCTACACCCAGCCACTTGGTGATAAATGAATGGGCTCTAGGTTGTGCTGATTCTTGATTCAGTCATTTGTATGCACCCTAATCATCATAAAACTGTTTTCATAAGACAGCATGCTTCACAAGGTGTCCTCCACTAATTATTATATTCTAAGATTACTGGTCATGGCAGAGAACAACTCTTTCAGGTGTAGCTACAATTCAATGGTGGACTGTACGTGTCAGTAGTTCTTATAGTTCTAGAACCACTGCAATGATAAGTGGTTCATTATGACATTCCTATTTACAAGGAGTGTTTCAAAAGTTTAAGAGAAATGGACTGACAGACAACGAATAAAATATTTACCATTTGGAAATGAAGCTCAGACTAAATAAATTGATTGAAAGCCTTTCTAAATGTCAGCCAGTTAATTTCCTTTTGTACTATTGTTTTTCTACCATGGCCAGTTGTGTGAAAAAATAATAGTTGGGAATAACTTGGTCTTCAATAAAGCATCATGAATCTACACAGCCATCAACAAAGGAGGAGATACAACAAATTTGTACATGACCAAACAAGAGATAATGCTACTCAGAACACCTAGTGTATCTACGGTTGTTGATTCCTGGTGAAATGATCACAACAAGGGCAGAAAATATCAGTTTTAATAAAAATGGTGTTGAATAAATGATGCTGGCTTTGGCTTTATAGGTATAATTCCATTTGTCAGCACATTATGGGTTATACATGTCTGCTTAAGGAAGAACCACCGACCCAAAGGAAGACTCTGGCAAACCTTTTCACATACTCATGTTGGTTGAGCAGACACTCAAAACCTGAATCAACAGAAGATGTATATGATCTGTAAAAGCAAGCGCCTTAGACCTCTTGGCATCCAGGGACACTCTAAAGAAATTAATCCACATTTGAGCCCTTCCAAGACAGAGTTCTGGAAACAATTAATAAATAGCAAAACATCATCAAACTGTAGTAATAAATTGTCAATCTGCAGTCAGTCAGTAACTACATGTTGCAGAATATGTTGTCCAACTCCATTTATGGGCAATACAGCCAAATGGATCATCAAATTCTACATTAATGTTGCACAGTATCTACACCCAGCCACTTGGTGATAAATGAATGGGCTCTAGGTTGTGCTGATTCCCAATTCCTTCATTTGTATGCACCCTAATCATCATAAAACTGTTTTTCATAAGACAGCGTGCTTCACAAGGTGTTCTCCACTAATTATTATATTCTAAGATTACTGGTCATGGCAGAGAACAACTGTTTCATTTGTAGCTACAATTCAATGGTGGACTGTACGTGTCAGTGGTTCTTTAGTTCTACAACCACTGCAATGATAGGTGGTTCATTCTGATATTCCTATTTACAAGGAGTATTTCAAAAGTTTAAGAGAAATGGACTTACAGATGATGAATAAAACATTTCCCATTTGAAAATGAAGCGCAGACTAAATGGTTACAAGCCTCTAAATATGTTGGCCAGTGAATTTCCTTTTGTACTGTTGTTCTCAACAATAGCCAGTTGTGTGAAAAAATTATAGAGCAGGGAATAACCTGATGGTTTTCAATAAAGCTTGGCATATATTGTGATCAAAAGTATAAGATTAAGCATCATGAATCTACACAGCCAACAACAAAGGAAGAGATCCAACAATTTGTACAAGACCAAACAAGAGATAATGCTACTCAGAACACCAAGTGTACCTACACCCAACCACTTTGTGATAAATAAATGGGTTGAAGGTTGTGCTGATTTCCAATTCATTCATCTGTATACACTCTAATCATCAAAAAACTGTTTTCATAAGACAGTGTACTGCACAAGGTGTTCTCCACTATTTATAAGCTTAAAAAAATACTGGTCATGGCAGTGAACAATTTAAGAAACTTGCAGTATTGTGAATTCCAAATAATCCTAAAATGTTCAATTACAAGTCCAAAAGTTAATATTTCAAATGAATTCCAATAACCCTGAATGTGCTGAAGAACCAAGTCCTGAATAGATTTATGTACCAACAGTTGTGATGTATCACAATGATATAATTCAGTCGGTTTTTGAGTGAATTCACAACAGTCACATAGTATTTTTGTCCAAAATGTTTATGAGCACTTTGTAATTCCAACGAACAATTGAAATTAATGATTCCAAAGACTGAGCTTATGACAGGAATGTGTATGTGTGATTTAGACTTTTAACATAGCTTTAACTTCAGGTTGTATCACTACAATGTCTGCAGTGTTGCAGTTTTATTGTGATGTCTAGCACCAAGGCATCATGCTGCAGACATGCAACGTGTCCCACCCAGTCACATTATCCTGACAAAAGGCTGACCAGTCCTAACACAAACCTCTTAATGCTGGTCGCCAAGTGAGGCAGCTGCGACTACCATTTTTGTAAGTCTTTGGTATGACTCGGCCGGGGTTTGAACCTGCAACCTTCTTGCATTCGAGGTGGACACTCTAACCACTTGGGCCACCAGAGCGGTCAAGATAGGAATTAAATAACTGTTTATCTCAACCTTGTATAAAAACCTAAGACATCATAATGATTCCCCCCATTGTGTTTCCTATTGCACTGGCTTTAAAATTAGGGTAGGCAGGTCTTTTTTAATTAAAAAAAAAAGCCCATGTGTATATATATATATATATATATAAAATGTAATTTTTTTGTCATGGAGAAAAAGTGCTAGGGTTGGTAATGAGAAATGGGGATGGTCAGCCAACCAAAAACACATGGTGGGGGTGCCTAAAATGATCAGAAGTGGGTCAAAAGTTCATTTCCTCATGAACATTCATACATCATTTACTTTTTATATAGACATGCATGCACTGTGTGAAACTTAGTGAAAGCACTTAAAATGCTTCTTTTGAAAGTAAGCTACCACTATCTTTGGTGTGAAACGGAATAAATGCTTATAGAAATGTCTGCTGGTATCTCCACATTGCTGCAATAATGTACCAGTAAAGCTGTAGTCCTCAAAATTCTGCTGACCTTGGGGAAGGAAAGTGCAACACTGATGACATGAATTATCACAAAATGTCATTCTCTGGTACAATCATCACAGGTCTAACTTAACACGATGTATGACAGATTATTAAGAAGACAAATGCTGAAAGAGAAAGAGAGAGAGAGGGAGAAAAAAAGAGATAGAACCCTAATGAGCTTTTCAAAAATTACATTGGACACAGAGTTCAAAACAGGAAGTTCTGCACCATACCTTGTACTAATAATGATGCTTCTTGCATGTAATTATGAGTATTGATGCCAATTCAAAACCCCAAATCATGCATATCTTGCCTTAATAAAATTTTATCAAGCATTTTAAGGGGAGTAAATGAAGAGCATATGGGCAAAATTGCATCATATCCTCTGAATCTGCCAAATAAGAGAGACCAGAATCTTGTCAAATAAAATGCTTTTCCTTATGGTTAAAATTTAAATTATAAATGGGCGAGGGGTAGATCCTACAGTGTAAGATGCCTACCCTGGTATTTTTGTTTGGGTCAACATCTTGTAGAATAAGTGGCACCGTGTAACTAGTTTCCAAGGCAACTGACAGGAGAACTTGAGGTCAAATTTTAAGGAAATTATCGCATCCTTGGCAGCCCATATTATACATTTCCATTTATTGAAGTCTAATTGCTTTATTTAACTATGCATTCTGTCTTGTTTTAGGGAATTAAATTCCAACACAAATCAGTGGATGTGTTATCAAGTTTCACTTACATATATTTCAGTTAGCTGAAATGCAATGGAACATGGAGGAATGACAAAGTCAGTCAAAGGAGAGTGAAGTTTCTCTAATGAAATGAAGCTATGTAATCATGTTCATCAACATCAAGGACAAATTACCCCAAATTACCATACATTAGAACAAAATGAAGAGGTTTTCTGTGCCTTTTTTATATACAAATTTCTTCAAATGTATAAAATATCACAACACTTATTTAGTTTACAGTATTAGAAGAAATGTTTCCAATAATATATGCCAGCAAATTACCTTTTGTTGAAGAGAAAACTTGATTGCCAAATGTCAGAAATATTTACAACATGCAATAGATATTTTATTTTGAAACATGCATTTTAAACGAGTAATGTTAACTTTTTGGGGGATATTCTCGGGTTTCATTATTATTACATACAATTTTTCCCCCCGATAGGAAATGCCTCCACATTAAGATAATGTAGCTATGTGCAAGATAGGACAACTCTAATATGCTTTTGTTAATTAACATTAGACCCACTGAATTTTTGTTTGGTAACATACCCCGTGTTAAAGTGATCAAATCTTGCATGGAATCATTGGTTTCTTTGTAAAGTAAAAATGCCCAATCTTGCATATTTGGCCTTATTTAAATTTAGGCAGGATGAAATGTTTCAACTGCATTTTATCCTCTTATTTGGCCAAATATGCGCCAAATACAAATGTTTTTTTTAGAAAGAGTGACAATTTGACCATTTTCTAAGCTATTTTTGAAAATTTCAGCAGATGCACATTTTGCCTGAAATAAGAGTTTTGATTTAAGTAGACCAGGCATGTAATCCACACCAGAAATGGGAGCACGACGAATTAGTAGATATTCTAGTGTGTGACGTCATTCTAATGGTTCGAAAATAAGTTCAATTGTAAATGTGAACTTTCTGACCAAAACCAGTACACCATATAACAAATTCTTAACTTTTCAAACACCAGATATGAAATTCTAATAGGTCTGATCACCAGCTTAAGAGATGTCAACTTCTGGACTGCTATTCTAGCGATTTTCAGCGCCAACTTGCAGAGTTATAAATACGACTTAACCCCTTGGCCATATTGAAGTGTCGTTAAATATTGTCTCAAGTTTTAATTTACTACTCAGTGTTTAGAAACACATGCATGAAATTGAAACAATGGATAGTAATTCACACATTGCTGCTTGATTTAACGGATTGTGCTTTTATTTTGGAGTAAATCAAAGTGATCTGAATTCTAATGCAAATTGGAGACAATTCAATCAAGATTACTGTAAACAGGAAAATACCTGAATACATGTTTTCAAAGTCTTTCTTATTACTTGAACAAATTTAATAATACCTTGACATTTTTTTAGTTTATGGGATTATAAAAACGTTTCCATTTTATAAAATTTTTGTGCAAACGTCCCTCTTTGAGAAAATATTAAAAAAGTCAGGAATTTTGGTTATTTTAAGATTTAAATTTTTGGATAGCTCCTGATGTAATATCTTAGGGTTTATATAGTCCTACAACATCAACCGTGATATTTATATTTTGGGAGTCGAGGTCTTCCTGCCTAAATAACGGTGATGTGTAGCATGTTCTGATGTCAACTAATTTCGTAACGAGAAGTTAAAAAGCTATCCTGTATCTACACTCTTCTACAAATTCCCGGCTTCCACTGCATTCCAGCCAACTGAAATGTAAGCCAATGGAACTTGAAAACCTGTCCATTTGCTTGTGTGAGAATTTGAATTTATTAGAAAAGACATCAGAGTAAGTAAAAGTCTGACCAATACATTATGACTTTAATTTGTAGAAAGTGCTGATATGGGCTGCCAAGTATGTGAGATACTCCTTAAACTGACAGCGCCTTTATTTGGGTAGTAAGACCTCGCCAACCAAAATATAAATATTGGGATCAATGTCTTATATTGTCTGACTGAGGGTTTATGGGAGAAACATAAATATGTAATAATGTGACCACGATAAATCCCAAAAACTTGACACTACTCCTTGAAAATGCATTTTTCAAAATACCTTGAAGTTTAGTCCCACATCCAAGACCTCGACGCTGATATTTATGTTCTGGGCATCTGGGTCTTACTGCCTAACTAATTGCGCCATGTAGCGTGTTTTGATGTCGACTAACATCACAACGAAAATCAAATTTTCAGTAATATCTCACACAACTGGCAACCAAAGTCATAATGTTTTAGTCAGACTTTACTGACTCTGATGTCTTTTCTCTAATAAATTCAAATTCTCACAAAAGAAATGGACCTGCTTTCAAGTTTCGGTGGCCTACATTTCACGTGGTTGGAAAGCCATCAAAGCCGGGAATGCCGAAACTGAGTTAAGTTGAAATATTACTCTTTAACGAAACGAATAAAAATATATTATGCCTATTGGAATTGTAAGCAACGTTTCATTTCATTCAAGAAACATATCCTCCACATGAACCTACTTCACCATACCTCAACTACCATCACATTTCAACAAATTCAAATGTATGTCAACGGAACATGAAAATGCGTCCATTTACAAGTGTCAGATTCCACCAGGATAAAAACAGCACAAGTATATTAATTACATATCAATTTGTGGAAGAGTGTTGATATAGGCTGCCAAGTGTGCGAGATATTCCTGAAACGTGGACTACTGGTTCCGATGTCAACCGACATCGAAACACGCTATACAAGGCCATTATTTGGGTAGTAAGACATACCACTAAAACATAAATAACAGCTGATACGTGTTTTTGTGTGTGTGATTTGGATTTTTAACGTAGCGTCTTACCTTGTAGAATTACTAAGAGCATATATGCTTCGTTTACGCAATTATCATTGTAAGCGCGAATACCATTAAATATCGGTGTTTTATGTAAAACTGCGATTTCTCGCATTCGAATGCAAACCCGTGTCTCATTATATATTTATATTTAGTAACCTGTATGATTAGGTTTGTAAACCCGCTGTCTTAACTAGGTAATATATCAATAATAAAACTATGCCCAACTACCCAGATTTATATAAAAAAATGTATTCATAAAAATTTATCTTAAAGAGCTGTACTGTAAGAAAATTATCAAATGAGTAAACTAGGTCTAATTATATAGATTTTAGTAGATTTTGTGAGCAACTTGATTTTCTCAACAGACCTTGATAGTATTAAACCGGAAAAGAGACCGACAGGAAGTCCACTTTGTTCAGACTATTGCATCAAATCTGTTTTTAACTAAACAGAATTTTTCTTAGAGATGTTGATCAGTCTAAATATTATATACTTCCGGTGTAACGTCAACTGTCAGAATAAAAGTTACACTAAACATGTCGACAATTATAGAATCTTATGAACAGCAGTATTCAAATTTGACAGCTGAAATTACACTTCTGATAGGCAAAATTAGTAACAGTCAAGGAGGTATGTATAAAACTACAGAAATAATATTTGTGGCATCTGTATAGATTACTGGCATATGTTTTCGTAATCTAACTTGTCTATTACTGTTACCTAATTCCGACGTATCTTGATTTATAACAGTAATAAATATATTAATAAAAATACAAAATACTCATTAGTCAAGGACTATTCAACTTTGAGTCACATTTAAGCTGACGGTATAACAATGCACACCATACGAAGAATAATTGTATGGTTCCGTTCCCTATTATTGTGTGTGTGTGTGCGTGCGTGCATGCGTGCGTGTGTGTGTGTGTGTGTGTGTGTGAGTTAGATTTTTAACGTAGCTTTAAAAAATATTCAGTAATATCACTGCAATTTCTGCAGTGTGACAGTTTATAGTGATGTCTAACACTGGGGCATCATGACAGACATGTAGCATGATGTTCCACCCAGTCACATTATCCTGACTTGGCTAACCAGTCCTAACACTAACCTCTTAATGCTGAGCTCCTAGCGAGGCAGCTGTTAGTACCATTTTTTAAAAGTCTTTGTTATGACTTGGCCAGGGTTCGAACCCATGACGACCTGCATCCGAGGCGGACACTCTAACCATTAGGCCACTGGAGTGGTCCTACTTTATTTTGAATGGAGCGTCATAAACTTCCTGTTCTCGAGAGAACACAGCTTCCAATGATTCAGTGACCAAAACATTTGTTTACACTGGTCAAAACTGATTTACACAGACAGAAAAACGTGTTCAAAATTCTTACATTATCAGTTGTGAATTGACAAAAAAGATAATAAAAAATCCATTTTTCTGATTTTTTTTTTTTCAGTTACTAAGTCCACTTCAAAATCCATGCCAATGTAGTAGACCAACAAATTGATCTCAGCATATTTTGTTCTTGTCAGACACACTGGTGGCAGTGAACAGTTGTGTGAGGCATGATTTGTATTGGAGTGGTACAGTATTCTCATACCATCCTGTTTGTTTGTACCCTCTACCTATTTTAAAAACAGAAGGCATTAAGGATAAAAAATATGCACAAGACTTAGACACTTCATTCATTGATTTATAAGTTTTAATGTGATTGTTGACAGGGGGTCCCAAACACAGTCAGCTTGTTGGCATCTCAAATCAACCAGAAGTTTTTTTAGCAACATTGTCACCATATTTGCTTAGGACAGTCAATGTTTTCAGGTAACAGATGCACTGTAGTTCACCATCTTTGAAAATCTCATTAATTCCATACATTTTGGATTTACATCTCTATGAACATACATATGAAAGAGTTCCTTCTATTTCTTTGTTCATTTTTTCTTTTGGAAATATTAAAAGTAGTCATTGCAAATATTGGACACAGACAACAGTTTTTACTGAAATAGACTATTCTAGAAACGGAATGGACAGTGAGCAGTCTGTTTGCTTGTTTACATTGGGAGATTCTTCCATTTGCATTGAAATGCCATTAATTTGACATTGTTAGGGATCCCTTGGCACCAAATAGGTTAGAAACTATAAATCAGTTTTTAAAAATGAAATGTCTAAGTTTTGTACATTTTTTATATCCTTAATGCATTTTGTTGGTGGGAGGGGGGTACAAACAAATGGGAGTGTGTAGTAATACTGTAGTATTGTGGATCATGTGGATTGTCAGGCCACTTGCTATTAATTAATAAATTTTTTTCAAAGGTACATGCACTTTAAATGTGCAAAAATTTCATAGAAATGCACAAATTCAATATGGCACATGGTCCACCGCAATCCATTTCTTAAATATATAACTGTTAATGTTTTGTTGAATACATTTGTCACAGTTTATTTAATGGGTAGAAAAAAACAAACAAATTATTTTAAGAATTGAGATGTATAAGGCCAATTAAGTGTCATAACCTCTACTTAGCTGCATGTAAGAACATTTAGAGGGGAGATAATTGTGTGTTAAGCAGCATAATATTCTTATATAGTTATGCAGTTGTACATAATGATAGTAAGAACTGCAAAACAGAACTTACAGGAGGTATTCATAATTAAATAGAAGTTCTGAGCCAGGCATAACTATATAACAAAACAGGAGCTGTGCATATTATGTTTCCTTAAATCATGTGAGTTTTGTTGATATGCTAGATAATACATAGTTATCTCCCTTGCTAGTTTTGCATAGCTATACATATATAAATACATAACAGCACATAATTATTTCCATTGTTTTGGTGTATCAAAGCATAGCGTTGTATTACTAAATCATTTGTAAAAATAAGAAAAGAAAGTCTTCAATATTTAACTCCTTTACTATTATTTTGTGGGCCCGGGGTGGCAGAGAGGTCTAAAGTATTTTCCTTTACCAATCACTGCAATCTCATCTCTGTCTGCGTGGGTTCAAGTCTTGGGCTTAGCCATTGTGGGTATGTGAGAAAGTTTGCCAATAGCTTCCCGTGGGTAGGTGGTTTACCAGGGTTTTCCCAGGTTCAACCTCTGCCAGTTATAGCAGCCTCCATGTATAGACTATTTTGCACTGAGAGATGGTGTTAAACCCAAAACAACAACAACTATTGTTTTGTGTTTTGTTAGTGGGGTTTAGATGTTGGCTTGAAACACATCCCACAAGAACAGACAGAATCACATAATGCAAATGAGTTTGAATAGTCCAAGAAACTAAAAACAAAATTAAGATGAGTTATACATAGCTGCATGAATCTTTTTAATCTTGCTCAGGAGTTTTACTTGCCATGTATTTTAAGTCGATATTTTTAGAGTTGTAAATTATTTGTTATTGGATGTTATGTAGTTATGCACTTGGGCAAAGGTCTTAGTAAGGTATGTCCACCACAAAATTGTACATTATTAATTATTTTCCTATGACATAGCACATTTAAATACCAAATGAAATGGAACAATGATTTTCAGAAATCAAGATAATTGGCTTGTGTTATTTTAACATTTTTATTATGAGGTAAGAAAAAATTTCAGAGAATTTATATGACTTTAATTAGGTCTTTATTCACTGCTGATTGTATTACAATACTTCACGACCGCTCCAGTGGTCTAGTGGTTAGAGCATCCACCTCAAATGCGGAAGGTCGTGGGTTTGATCCCCGGCCAAGTCGTACCAAAGACTTATAAAAATGGTACTAACAGCTACCTCGCTTGGCGCTCAGCATTAAGAGGTTAGTATTAGGACTGGTTGGCCTGCTGTCAGGATAATGTGACTGGGTGGGACATGATGCTACATGTCTGCGCCATGATGCCCCAGTGCTAGACATCACTGTAAACTGCCACACTGCAGACATCATAGCAATATGACTGAAAAATTGTTAAAGCTACATTAAAAATCCAAATCACACACACACACACAATACTTCACTCATGACACCTTTAGTACTTTGAGGTGATTTCTTTCACCTGTTATCCTTCATAAAATCATCAAGTTTATGACCTTATTTTCAAGTATTTTCAACACTATGTACCTAAGTAATGTCTTGAGATATTGAATGCTTTCTCTTTAAGTAATTCAATATGCTTCATTCACCACATGAAAAATAAGGCCGTCCTTTTAGAAGAAATGCCACGTAAATGTATGCATTTTAAGGAATCTGCTTTGAACTCATTTTCTAAGTTTTATATAAGGTCCAGTCCCCAGGTGCAGAGAGAATTCCTAAAAAGAGTGCTGTCCCTTTTTTTGTAGATAAAGTGTATGTATGTATGAATGTATGTATGTATGTATGTATGCATGCAGTATATGTAGCAACTATGTGCTCTAAGCTTTTTCTTAACACACTATAATTTCACTGCCTGAGAGAATCTACATTCATAAGCTGAAATGTCAACTACCCAGAGATCAAAATCAGGACCACTTCTTATTTTTTGAACTCCTTGATAGATTTTTGTCATTATGATGCTAAGATAATTCATTTGGTGTCATGCATGCTTGTACCTTTGACCTTGCAGTCAAGGTTACATAGAAAATATGTGTTAATATTTGGTCAGGTTGCTTCATTTTGTTGTATTTCATAAAGTTCTTGATGATTTATGTTTATATAGTGGAATAATCACTATGAAGCATAGATAATTCATTCTGCAATCTCCTCATTCAATCTTTTTGACATCAAAGTCACATATTTTGTGGCATTGCTGAATTCTGACTTGATATGCAAGCTCTGACCTTCTATGTAAACTTGGTATCCAACTGGTGACACTACATTTGCATATTATGCTGTAGCAGGCTTTTGCATTACTAACATGGGTGTAGATGCTGCTATCTGTTAAATCACATTTGCATTCCATCCATATAGTGAGGCTCATAACTATTGTTTTACAGTTATGTGTATCAATACCAACCACATGTAAATATTTCTGGTCTTGGTATTCAACAGCAAGCATTTGACAGCAATGGCTTCTTTCATATTAAGTTGCTGAAAGTATCTCTCATGAAAATAACATTAAATATCTTAAGATCTCAGTTTTTTTCAACAATCTCTGATTGTTCTGGAGGACCATGCATGCATACATGAGGTGCTTTGTTGCTATTCTCGTGTATTATTTAATGCTCAAGAGGGGACCATAAAACTGTATACTGTATTTCTTGCAACTTACTGATTATTTTCTTGAACTAGACGAAATGTTGATGTTTTTCATCTAATCAGTCATGAATTAACCCTCTGTCTACAGTTGTTTTTTTACAACTCTGTAGTCTATATTTCTGACCCATTTCTATTCAATGTGGAATATGGGCTTATATGATGAAAATTGTGGATTATGTTCAGTAATGAGCAAGATTCATATATATTAATTTGGTGAACTTGCATTTGATTGGCTGGTCTTGTTACCACTCTAAAGGTCATATTTTTGTTCCAGTTTTGATCAGAATTTGAATATTTGCTTATATCATTAAGCTCTCAGACAACTTCAGTATCAGTGAGTGAGACTGATGGATATTAATGAGGTTATCTTGCATCTGATTGGCTGAGCTAGTTACCACTCTGGAAGTTGTATTATTTATTCAGTTGTGATAAAATTTGAAATATATATTCACATCATCCAGATGTTCGATGAGTTATAGTTTACATAGGTTAAGTTCTTACAATACTACATGAGCCTCTTCAATGAAATAGTAAACTATTAAGTTATATAAGCCAGGTGAATAGTATCAAGCCCACTTGAACCTCTTGTTCCTCAATTTTGGGGGACAATTTTTTACATTTATACTTACTACTCTAATTAAATTTTGCAGGTGAAAAGCAAGGTCATGTCAGACAGGTTGAAAAATTCTTTGATGAAGTTACAGAATTGGTAAGAAATGTGTATATCAAAAGAAATTATCAACATCTCTCTCTCTCTCTCTCTCTCTCTCAATTCAATAATTGTGATTTGAATTAGAATATATATGTATGTATGTATGTGTATGTATATATATATATATATATATATATATATATATATATATATATATATATATATATATATATATATA